>SGJC01000416.1:0-14779 GCA_009887335.1 Henneguya salminicola
AAATAATTTAAATAATCGCTTTATTAAACGTCCGAAGCCATGAACAAAAATTGTTAAAAATAACAAATTAGAACGTAATATCCATTATTATTTGAGCGCACGCGCCCTTCTATTTTCTAAGAAAACTAGAGCCTCTAAGCACGAACCCCTTAAAAATAACAACCTAACACTTAACATATCAAAAAAGTGATGTGGGCATGCGTGCCTGCACGTTACTTTAACCGGAAATTTTTATTTTTTAAAAATATTGAGCATTTAAATAGTTTCATTCGCATACGATCACGTCAAAGAAAATATCATTGTGTGTTAATCCAATACTCGATTTATTCCTTAATCATAGATGAGCATTCGACGTGCTCAAATTTAATTTAATTCACAAAAAACAGATTAAATATTTATTATTATGTTTTTAGTTATATTTATTGCGGTAATTTAAGCTCATGTTTCCGGTTACGTTGAAGGTATTTCCGACGCATGCGTATATTTTGAAATATTTCTACAATGCTACACGATACAATTCTTGCATTGCTTGGAATTCCAGGCGATTTATTTGTAAAGAGTAAGGATGGGATTCACTTTGATGTATAAAAAATTAGCTTAATATTAGGTTACAAATACACTTTCTAAACATATACATATATCCGAGTTACAACAGCTGTCTAAATTAGCTGTTTTTGGTGGAATATACAATTATATCCAAGAATTTATATTATTATTTATGAATGCTGATATTAAACCTGCTGATCCAAGTTCCTCCGACCATGGTACATTGATAATATCATATCCACATTTAAAAATAATAAAAGCCATACTATATTATCTTCAAAATTTTAACTGTTTATCCAATGCGCATGTTTTATATTTTTGCATGGAATTTGCTATTTTCTTAAAAACCCACGCCATTATTCTTAATTTTAAGCAATATATTTCTCTTTTGTACTAAGTGGGCCAACAAAGCACGAAAAAATGTTGTAAAGAAAATCTTGGACATTAACAATGGAAAAATTCAGGACCGACCTCCAACATAACAAGCGCCGCAGTCCAGTTGCTTATTCATGCTTTTGTGGAAAGAATAATTTCTAAAGGTTGCGACATAAGATGCTTCGTGTTTTCCATATTTAACGCACCTGATTACTTCCAATGGAACTATCTCTAGGGAAAAGTTTATGTTGGCAAGCCTCATCCGAAACACCTTATAAAATAATTAAATTAGTTGCGACTTTAAACTGTACTTCTAGTTCTAATGTTAGGATTGATTTCGCCTATTTTTACACCCATTCTTTCAGTGTAAAGAAAAGAATCAGACAGGGCTGTTCTTTATCACCAACTTTATTTAAAATTTTCTAAAATTATATATTGATTTAAATGGTTAAATTTGGCCGAACGCTACCCTCAATCAATTTCAAAATTCCCTACTTTACTTAAAGCAGACGATCTTTTTAATTTGATATAGAATGACAATGATCTTACTTTAATGTTAAATTCTCGCAATGAATAATGTTCAAATAACTCAATGATCGTTAATCCATCTACATGCGATTTTGTTACCTTCAATACAAATTCAGCCACAAAAAATTTCGATAATTATTTTTTAACGGAAAGGAAAATAATACGTGGTCGTTAATAATTATATATATTTGGAATGCTCGATAAACCAAGATATAAAATTCGACGAAATTATTAAAAGAGAATAATATGACTTAGAAAATTTTCAACCATTAAAAATTTATCCCTATTTGAGTAAAACTGAAAGGAATCAAATATTTATAAATTCCTTCAACGATTTATAGATCTGAGTTAGGGCGCATGCTAATTAATTGAGTAAAAAACATTTAATCTATTATCGATGATGCCTTGAGATTTTTCTTCATCGTAAGGAAAACGTTCTCTCTCGCTCTCAATGTCCTAAGTTTCGAGACCCGTGACATTTCTTTAACCGCATTAATTTTAAACAATATGTCACGTGCTTTTCTCAAATATGGTAATTTAAATTCTTATAAAAGTGGAGATATTAGATCCTCCCCCCCTTTAAACGGCCCAACAAATCTGTATTCCTGGAACCCTTTTTTGGCTAATTCGTTCGTACCATAAACAATTATCAGAAAATTTTTTTATCATTCGAATCCTTGAATTTTCTGTAATAATAATTCACTCAAAATTTTTAATGACTTTTCAATTTGTTTGATAGTCTCTAGCGATTTCATTGCTGATTTTTCAAACTCAATCACATACAAATTCTTTTAATAATTTTGTCTGTTTTTAGCAGTTACATCTTCAATGAAAACATTTGAAAGTATTCAATACTTAAATTTTTAAATTGTATTTCTATTTTATATTTCGAGCATGACCAAATTGCGACTCACAAGCCGCGTGCGGTTAATTTATTTTTTTTAATTACCCTCCATGCCATCAGAATAAATAGTTAAATGCGAAATTTATAATAAACAATTTTTTAAGTTTTCAAATCTTTGTCTGACTATTTCGAAGAAAAATGATTTCACCTCTTCAGTTTTTGAGATTCTTAGATATGGGTGGTAATAATAGGAAGAGGGGGTGGTGGCTTTCCCTCTTATATTTTAGGCGCATTAAAATTTTTTATTAATTTGGCTTATAATTTTTCTTCATGAACCTTGTCACAAAAGGTAGACTACTCTGGCCATACGTTGAGATTGGATACCATTTAGCCGATATAGCTAGCACTGCCTTTTAATAGAAAAAGTTTCTTCATCATCTATTTTTATATTTTAGGCGTACAATTAAAAAATATTATAAAAAAGTGACTTACAAACATAAGATTTTTTTAGAATTTGTTTTTACGAGTTATTATCCCAATTACTGACAGAGTTAGAATCGCATAATAAAAGGAGATGGGAACTATTTACTAGATATCTCTACAGGCTCTCTTCACTCATAAGCTTTTGGAAAGATTTTTTATATTCGACAAGTAAAGGAGGCCCAAGACACTTCAATTGCTAAAACAATATTCTGACAGAACCCAGAGCAATGGAGCCGGAAACACTACTAACGGCTGTAGGAGAACTGTTTATGTTGGTGAGAAACATAAATTGGGCACCCTTTAAGAAATTTAATTTTTCATTCTTTGTGCAAATTTATTTTTTACATGCCCTGTGATTGATATTATTCGATTGAAAATTTAAAATAAAAAAACAAGAATGATTAAACATTCCAACCTCTTCTTCTCTTTTGGCCAACCCTCTACAACCCAAATCGTATTATTTTACCAAATCAGGCTTATCAACAATATTTTTGAAGGCAAACAAGGAGAAGAAAATATGTTGATCAATGACTTTTATAATGATAATAGACATGCACACGGTTGTTCTATTTGTATGCAGTCTGAAAATTACTTTTTTTATCATCTTTAAAAATACCGTCAATGAGTCATTCTATATATAAAATTACCGATATAAATAGATTATAGGGCAAATACAATGCATAAAGCTATCATGTTTTTGAATTTGATATTTCTACAATTTACGCACGCGCGGTTGATATATCTTTGTTTTTTTTGCTTTACGAGTCTGATCATAACATATCCATCACCAAGCGGCAGAACTTTTTCCGTTTATTATTTTTTTGAAATTTGAAAAAAGCAAATAGTCCATTTTTTCATTTTTGACAAAATTTAAAAAATATAGATTTCTATTGTTTATTTTTGTAAGTTTCGCCTCGTCTCAGAATTTACAGTTTGTTTTATTTTTGAATGATGCTATTTTCTCCACCTCTAGCGGCACATGTGATTGTAAAACACTAGACTCTTAGTCTATAATTTAAGGCAGGAGTCTCCAAACTATGGCCCAGGGCCACGAGAAATCTGATAGCACAGTGAATCCGATCCGTCTCACTGACTGGCATATTAAAAAAACCAAAAAGAAGTTTTCGTTTAAGAAAAGTTAGGGCATGTTAGTACCTTGTGTTTGCATCCACTTTCCCGTCTTTATAAATGGTCTGTATGACCTTCTTAACAAAAAGTTTGAAGATCTCTGGGTTAGGATTCAGATTATAATTTTTAGGATGTAGGTTTAAACTTTATTTGTTCCCCATAGTTTCCGCACGCACCGGATGTAATGGAAAGCTATTTCTTATTGCAGATTTAATATAAATTATAAAATAATTTTTTCAGTACTTTTTAAAAAATTTTAACCCTTTATTAAATTCAACGCATAATGGAGGATTTTTAAAATTATCAACCCTAAAAAAGATTCAAAATTAATATATGTATATTTTAGGCGTTAAAAGCTTTTAACTGGAAACACTAAAGATTAACCCAACAAAAAACTCTCTTTTATTTTTGTTGAATTATTTAGCCCAAAAATGTCGCAAATACTTTCGTTCATTCTCGATAATATTATAACTATAATCAGTCATTTATGTGAAGGATAAGTTTGCCTTTATTTTAAAGCTGTTATAACCAAGACCTCAATAAATATTCTATTTTTCATAAATGATCTCTTTTGGATTAGGATTACTAAACAAACACGAATCATCCTTTGTCCTAGTTTCAGTAGTCCGTTTCCTCCCAAATCATATTCCTATTATACCATAAATGGCTTTTATTATTATTATAAGAATTCACGCCTATAATCTTAAATAAAGGCGGCGCTACATCTATTTTTAAGGAAATTATCCAAATTTTGATGCAAGCGACAGTTTCATACCTGTTTGATATCAAGAGAAACAACGTACTAAACTGTATGACGCTCCTAATTAATTCCATTCTATATTTATTTTCGATTGATTTCTGTTTCTTAACCATTTAACTAATTTATATTATTACATTTTACCAGAAATAATTTCACATCGTGGATTCAGTATATTATATTGCATTTAGGATTTTTTGAGTTGAAAAGTTGTTTCATTCCTTAATAACCAAATCATATTTCTTAGTTCTTATTCTCACTTGATTTTGTTGGGATTATTTTTGATGCACTTGATTCTATTCTTATGAGAATTTCTCTGAACGTATTTAGTGCATAAAAAGACAACCGAGTGTATTGTGGCATTTAGAACAATTCGAACATATATTCAATGCTTCAAATATAACTCAGTTGCGTCAAAATAAATGTTTTTTTTCAGGCATCACAAAAAGCTTCGGAAAAAAAACCTACACCGCCTTTTTTTATTATCGAAAGATGTTTAAAACCTTACTATTCTCATTTGAGCCGATCGTAATAGCCGTCCAGTTTTTAACACGAACTGCTAGGTAGATACGGTTGTCGAGATATTAACGAGCAGGTGGATCTCACTCCTTAAATCTTAGACCTAGGTTCCTCCCTTTAAAGACGCTCTTTAACGAGAGCATTGGCTTGCAGTATAATATCTTTCTCAGCACTGTTTGTAAGGAGCTAGATATTATCAATACCTGAACTTCATCGTGGTTCATAATAAAGCTTATTTTTACCCCTTACATTCCAACACTACCTAAAGCTATCGTAATATTGTTGGGCTACATTTAAATCGTCAACCCAGGTGTAATACTTCGGCGATTTTCAGGAAAAAAAGCACAAATGCCACAGATTTCAGCTTTCTCGTGATTCACTTGAATATTAATGGAGATTTCTCCATTCGTGACATGCGTGAACAACATATTGCTTATTTCCTTTAAATTTATTTTTTTAATCACCTATTCTAGTATCTATCATTAAAATTACAAAACCCGCATTGTATCTGCTAAATTTTGAAATTGGGGAGGATAGAAACGGGTCGGCTATTCTGCACGAGGATGAGAGAAGGCTGTAAATTTACATCTATTTTTCATCTTCAAATTCAAGATGTCTACTTATCTGTCAGTAGAAAATTCGAAACATCTTTTATGTGCATTGGGATACACAAATCCTACTATTTATTTTATTCCTCCTAAATGTTTTGTTCTTGACAAAAGAGTGTATAAATGGAATTCGTGCTCTTTTGCAGTAAAATTGATTATCTTTATTGAATAAACTTATTTTATATCAAGATGTAAATTGCGACCAACAGGCTAAAGTATAAGGTGAAAACTATCATTTCTATTTATTGGCCAGGTTGAATTAATTCATGCGCATATTTTTCGAATTAACAACAGCAATTTCCCATTATTTAAATAAAAATAAGCTTCATTCGATTTAGCACTAAAAAAAAGTACGCATTAATAAATAAAATGCTCTTCAAAGTATACAATAAATCAAGGTTCAAATGAGGTAATCTCCCTATACAAGGATCATTAAATTTTGATCACACTCAAATCAAAAAATTAGTGTGTCAACTATGACGCAAATATTTACCAACTGTGAAATTATATTTTTTTAACCTTTTTTTTATATTATCCCATTAATAATTTTCTATTTAGCAATAATAATATGATACAAGAATTACTTACATTTATGCTCTTGAATATGGATTCTCTCAAATATTCATTAAATTGCACGAATTTCTGGATATAATTTTCACGAATAAGTCCGTTTAAGCATCTCATTTATTTTTCAATTCATCTAATAATTTATGTCAAAAATAGCTCATTCTTTTCATTGAGTTGATTAATACACATAAAATTTTTGATTTTTTTAATCTAGAAATAAATGCAGTATATTGGAATCAATTAAACTGGCTCTAACTGTAGTAATTTGATTGCAAGTCTATTTTTTGTCTAAATTTGTACTTGTTAAAGATCTTATCATTTATGTAAGAAAAACTTTCTTGGTATAATAAAATTAGTCCCATTAAATACAAATTCACCCAAGCTAATATTATTATTTTTTAATATCAATGATATCGTTTTAGATATAACAAATTCATTATATCTTGAAAGCTTTGCTCTTGGATTGGAAGAGGCATTAGAACCATATAAAAACGCGGTTCAAGATATTGAAAATGAAGTTTTAAACTTATATTCAAAAAAGGTTTTGACAAATGAATTTGTTACATTATCGTATTTTATCGTGAAAGTTGAAATTGTATATTTTTTTTTCGAATAAAAATAGTACGCGGAATTATTAAATATATTGAGCAATCTAATACATGATATATATCTTAGGGTATTTATTTTATTTTTATTCAAGAAAATATATGGGCATTTAGTGTATAATTATATTTTTGGTTTACGACATCATCCGAACTCTATTGTTTCCTCAAGCATTTCTACGTATTTCATTGTTTCATTAATATTTAAGAATTGTACAAAAAATATCTCAAGTTTTGCTTAACTGGGTATCATGTTGCACACTTTACGGTGTTCTTCACGATCAGTTTAATGAATTTTTCATTGGTCAAAAAGTTGTTGACAAATATATCATTTAAGTATGAAAACAATGAGCACGTTTTATACGTAAAAGAGAATATTGGACCCTCATTCATTATGGAGGAATGTAAATCAAAGGTAAGGAATAGTCTTTCCAAATTTCGATCTTTGAGCAATTATATATTTTAAGTTTATCAAATTTAATTTGTTTTTTATTTATAATCCAATTATATTATTACATGGAGCAGGGATAAAACTTATTTTGGCAACATGTCGCATAAGAAAATATCCAATTAACTCAAGCAGGTGGATGGATGAATGAATATCCCAAAATCGAGCTGAATTAAGGCACATTTTGTAAAATTCTTTTTTTCAAAAATTTATGAATATAATATTTATTAAAAAGCTCGATGAAAAAAAATTAAAAAAAAAGGACTGAATATTCTTCAACACAAACGAGATACTTTTTCCCTTTTAAATATATTATCTATTTTAAAGTCAAAAGTTAAGATAAAAATTCAAAAAAATTTTAAACGTCATTTTAAACCATTTATTTAATATATTTAGGATCTAATTGTTGATCTTATTCAACTTCTTTAGTTTGAGTACGCGCATGCCTGATATAGAATTATAAGCAAAGGAATCTATCGAATTATTTGTTGATTGACCTCAATTTTTACTGTTAAAATTTTGAGTTGTTACAATGTAATTTTTTTTTAATTTCATTACACATCATTGCCATTTTTTAATGTATATTCTGTTAATAAATTGGTATCAACATTTTGCCTCTAAATTTATGAGTGTGCGCACGTGAATTAACTCGTATTAAAATTTTTATAACAGTTAAATTTTATATTTTAGATACAAAAAGGGTATTAAATTAAGAAGATAACAGAAGTAAACGTTATTTATTGCTTATTCGCACTCCTCATGCTCGATTAAGTTTCTATTAATAATTAGTTGTAAGAAGCTTTTTTGCGATTTTTGACTGCAATTAATTTTTTTCAACAAATCGTTTGGTGTCATAATATTAGTTTCAGTATAATATTGGCATCACTACGAATTATAAGGCTGCTTGTTTGTAAGTTCAAATAAAAAAATAGATTCACCCTTTCATATATTTTTTTGAATTGTTCAAATCGTTTTTTATGTTTTTTTTAAATATTTGTCAGCTCTAAAGCTTTATAATATTATCATAGGTATAATACAATACGTTAAATATTAAAAAAAGAATAAAGCTGATCTCTTCATTCATTCTATATAATTTATTAACTCAAATTCAGAAGACTAAATTTTTAAATAAGAAATTCCACTCAATTTTCTATGCCGTAAAAATCGAATTCAAAGTACATAGACATCAATCTTTAATTCCATATCTTCTTTATGTGATAATTTTTATCAGGAATTCAAAAATTATCTGTAAGTAAGCAATAAAGATCCCCCTTTTATATTCCAAATCAATAAAAATTTTCTCTTACCTTTTTAACAATTAGAATTGATATTGTTAAATATTCCATATATATCAATATTTAAAGAGGGCAAAAATTTTTAAGGGGAAGTGAATTCTATATACGTTATTTAAAATAAATGTCCTTTATTTTTAGCGCGCGCACGCGCGAGCATGGTGATAAATAATGGTCAGCAAAGTAAAACAAATAGGCTGGCGTGATCAGGCTCTCCAGATAAGAATAAATTTAATATATTAGTTGTGGGGGTTGGCAACACTCTAATTAAAGCATGGGAATATGTGACTGTATAGGACGCTCCTTCAGTTTTGCATTCGATGGTGTATTAGTATCATACATTTTAATACAAAATATATTAAAACATAAGATTTATCCCCCATTTCTTGATTAATAACTTCTGCCTCAGATGTAGTATCGTGTTACTGAACTGTATGCAACATGATGTTTTGTACTTAAACTTTTTGCTGATGAATAATGTACATTTTATTTAATTCCTTACTTATTTTAAAATATGTTCAGGCAATTTATGTTTATTTTATAACCTTTTTTTTTTACATAAAAATAAGTAAAAACTTCTATTTTTACTATTTTATGAGTTTTGATTAATTGAGCTTCCCAAAATTGCGCTAAAATACCATAAATGAACACGAAAAAATACAATTTAAGATAAATAAATTGAATATTATCAAAAAAAATGAGTAATCAAATAATATTCGAAAATACAACAATAATAGTTAAACATTTTGTATAATATTTTAATTATAATTGCATGATCATAACCAAGAATAGGCTGAGAGAAAAAAAAACTTATAAATTTAAAATTTTAGTGAACCTTGAGAATTTTCTATCGGCAAAACTAGACTTACAAATATATATCTTTCCTGCATCTTCCATAACATTCGGTATAAACTCATTAAAATACTTGTAAACGGCCAACAATAATTTAAATAATTTGTAAACCAATTAAATATAATATAATGTATTCAAAAACACATTTAAAATTATTTTATGAAAAAAGAACCTATTTTTTAAGATAATTTAATTAGCACAATTTGTAAGTAATATTCATGTACTTTTTTCTTAGAATAAAGTAAATTTTTATATTTATATTATTGTATGCATCACAATAAAATGAGTTAGTTCAACCCATTTTAATTCATAAATTATATATAAATATTATTACAGCTTTAACAAAAATTATTATTTTAATAGTTTTTAATTTTTATACCCTTGAGTTTCATATTACCCCACCCAAGTCCAAAATATTTACAATCCGACCCGCTATAATAAAAATTTCCCAATTCCTGACGTAAAAACTAAATGATAAAATGTATCAATTATTTGCGAGTGGGTCTTAATGGATAATATTTTATCTTGACAGATTTTTGGTAAAATCTGCGTAATTATTTAAAATTTTATACTCAACTAATAGTAATAATTCAATTGTAACTTTACATTAAAAATTATTGAAAAAGATTTAGCAACATTTGGATAAAAAAATTGCATTCTTATACGTGGAATTTAAATTAAATGAGATATTCTAAATCTGTAAGGATTAAAACCTATTGGGGTCGATTTTAAACAGCGTAACACGAAAAAACATATTTTGATCACACCCTTCCACTCTATTGCATTACGCAATTAATGAACGATCTCTTACATAAGTGTTGAGATTTACAACATATGACGTTAAAAGAGATTAAATCAGGCTGGAGCAAACAATCTTTTTCCTTATTTTAATTTATTGCTGTGTATTGTTCATTTTGGTCCATGATATAATAGAATCGAACACTCTACCTTAGCAACTAATTCTTTTTAACAATATTGACATATATTTTATAAATTAGACTTTATTTAGGTTTAGAAAAAGCATATATTCATTTTCTTCTATTATATTGAAACAATTTTGATTTAATTGAGAATAAATACGAAACGCCATTAATAAAAATATTCCCTTACCTTGTTTTAAGAAGACAATACGATGGCTCAAGGATACTTCTTATCATTTCTAAAAACAACATAACGATTCATTTAAATATTTTCAGTTTTTTACTTTAAGAATTAAACCACAATCTATTCACTCGCTTGCATATCTGTTTGCTTAATAGTAGCCCTCAAAAAGTCTTACTACGAATATTTAAACACAAGAAAAAATATATATTTAGTTCTATTTTTTTCGTCTAATTATATATCAAATAAGGACCGAGGGAAATATATCTTACGAACACCTCTACGTAGAATTTTAAGTAAATGCAAATATAATTATAAAATTGCTTTGAAATATATAACCGTACAAGTCAACGGCGTTCTAGAATATATGGCAACACCGTTTCATGTGAATTCCTTGAAATAACGTAACTTCAGATTTTCAAAAATTTTTTGATGCTATCTTTCATAATAGATTATATGTTTTTTTCTAAGATAATCTAAGCCGTTGATTATATTGTATGGGTTTTAATCGGGATGCAAGTGAATCCGGACGGCAATATACTTTCGGGTTTCTTAATTATTTCCTTTTTTTATAACAGAGCATGCTCAATGAAGCCTTAAATTTATTGTTCTCAAATTAATTGTAGATTTTTTTCAAACTAAAGTTCTTCAACCAATTTTCGTATATAAATTTTCCTGTTTAAATAATCCTCTTCTAATGACTTTGGTTGATTTATAATTTAGTTTATTAATGTATTTATTGGGATAATTATATATATTTGAAATAATATAGATTCTTTTTATATTTGAAAACGTGGAAAAGTTTTCGAAAAAAAAATATGAAGAAAGTAACATATTATTAATTTATGGCACAGAAAAATTTTACCAGGAGGAAATATTTAATTGTTTTCAGGATCGGTTTAAAGTACTCAATGAAAGCAACGGATTTTATCCTGAACAATTTAATACTTTAATAAATGAAATATACAATTATGTAATTAAAGTATAACGAATTTTAATTTATTCAGACAATTTGGAGTCGAATATCTATGGAAATTGACATAAAGACATATTTTATGGTTCTAATTTCATTGATAATTCCAAGAATTTAAAACAATCTTATTTTCTTGGTTATGATGAATTTTTTAACGCATTTCTTCACAATTTATACGATTTTTTATTTTCCGATAAATTAATTATTGATAGCATTCAAACTAGAATGCATAAAATTATTTCTCAAACCTATAACCAAGTTATTTTAGATATATTTAATTTTAGCTCTTCGATCAATCAAATTTTGAAGAACTATTTTCTATTGAGTTTCTTCTTAAAACTGAAACAGAATTTAATTTAATCGATCTTCCTATTCATCTAAATATTAAATATAATATTCCACCAGAGCTTGATGTTTTTTTTTCAAAAGATATCCACAGTTGGTACTAATTATATTCCCATATTGCACCTTAAATATACATACTTTTCCTTACCTGCCTTTATAAATTCTTAATAATTTTTATATCCTTCAAAATTTATTTGTAATATCTTGATATGATTACCTTTTTATATATATAATGCGCAATACATTTATTACTGTGTTTTTTAATTGGATATGGTCTTATATTTTAAAAACCGTGATCATAGTAGCATTTTTTAGCTCATAATTTTGATAAATAAATTAATTAATAATATAAATCCATATTATATGGCTTTACTATTTTTTTTTAATTACTCAGCATTTTTACTCAATTTTTTGTTTTTGATGACTGTGAACCACTTAATCACAATAAAAAATAATAATCGTGGCAGTAGTTTATAAATTAAAACTACAATTACCACCTTGGTATTGAGATTAATGTAGTTTTGCAATTAATAATGCGCAAAAAAATATAAATAGGCTATTATTTCAAAGAATATCTGCATAACATGATTTATTATTTTAAATCTCCTTAGTCTTGATTTAAATATAATTATCGGTTAGACTGAATGGAAGAAACGTGTAAAATTTTAAATCTAAAAACACTTAAAATTCATTTTTCTTCGTCATTCTATGTTTGTATTCCTTCATAGACCTTTATTTATTCCCCAAAACTTACTGTATATCGATCCTTTTTGCAAATAAATGCTTTCAGAATTAATGATAGAATTTGATAAGTATATTTTGACCTTAGCTCTTATTAAAAATCTATCTCAATAAATCTTCCTATTTGAATTAGGAAAATTATAAAAAATTATTTATAATTTAACTGAAATTTTTGAAGCTACAATTACATATAATAACTGCACATGTACTTCTGAAACCTAAATATTGATTATATCAAGAGAAAAAAAATAGATCTGATCTTGAAGGAAAGTAACATTTTCATATATATTTCTTTCAAAAAGAGAATGGCAAATCATAAAATATTTACTTGACCCGAAACTGGGGCTGGCTATTTTTTTGACATTCATGTCACTCTAGTTTTTTATGGTAGTCTAAAATTAGCACAGAAGCCAGAGAAAGCTATGCCAATACACCAATCATAGTTTTGTAGAAATTTTTTTTATCATTTTTTTGTAGAAGGATGTGAAAATCACAACAAAATGCCCATATGTGTTGAGAAAAAAACAAATTATGCATAAAACGGGTCTCCATGTTTTCGCATACAGATTCTTTGGTGTGGACCACGCACGAAATAAGCCCAAGAGATAAGTAAAAGAAATATTATATATACTATGACCTACCTACTAGACCATTAAAAAATTTTTTGCCCTTTTTTGTAATACATAAATAAATAAAAAATAACCGCTGATGGGAAGGTGCCAGATAATAACAGACAGTGCTCGAAGACTCAAAACATCTTACCCCATTTCAAAACGAGAGCAGCCTTACCTTTCGGTCTCTCTCAGAATTTTCTTAACTTTAATTGGTCGAATGAAGTGTGATAAAAAAAAAATAATAAACGAGAAACATAGGACGTCGATAAAACCAGTCAACGTATTAAATGTCTTATAATTTATTTCAGTCTTTATATGCCCTTTGATTTTAATTGCTATGAATCGAATCACAAAGCCTAACAAGTGGTTATTTGTCTAATCCTAGGTTTATTTTTTGCTTGAACGCCTTTTTTGTTTATTCTAATTATTTTATTGTTCAACATAACACAGAGAGCGTTTAATCATACAAATAATTATAAGAATATATTTGCAAGAAAATTTATCAGAAAGAATAGTTACGCAAACATAATATATCGTCTTTTAGCTCTATTTTATTGGGTTTGACTATTCCATGATTTAGTCTTCAAGATTCGTATACATTTTTCAGTTAAACGATATAAATGACAAAATTTTGAAATATGTAAATTATTTTTCACAATTAAATTAACAATTTTGAACCGAAAAAAATAAGAGATAAACATTTTTGTTCTTATTATTGTTTGAAATAATTTAAGCTGTAACGAAATATTTAAACATATTCTTTCAGTGAAATTGAACCGCTTCCTGTTAAATAAATGTTGGACAATATTAATGGATGGAAAAGATAAAAAATTCGGAAATCCTGAACTGTATAATCTATCATGCCAGTTACTTCACAAAATTCGTAATTTTATTGATAATTTTCTCTGCTATTTTGACGTAATATTTTTATGTGATTTCAAGATTGACGTCATTGAGCCTCAATTTTTATCGTTTCAATCATTTTTAAATTGCAATTTTGATGTTGTATCATTCAAGCAATTCAATATAAACTTTTTATCTAAAATTAAAACAGAGTTGTTAATAGATCAAAAAATGGTAGTTATTAAATAATAAATCGTTAAGGTTAAGAATATTGTTGAAAACATCACAAAAGATTGTCATAATTTGCACGACGTCCTCTTTGATGCACGAAATTTAGAATTCGAAAGTTATTCACATGAAATTTTATCCAATATAAAATTGGTACTTATTTTACGTATTAATTTAAAGAATTTCCAAAGAAATATAGAACTATTTTTCTTCTACTCAAATAAAGTTCTCAAAGATGGAGAATGTGATACACATAACAATCTTCTTCTGAGGATGGATTATAATCATTATTTTTCATCCTTCTTCCAAGAATCTTCTACGTGCTTAAAAGATATAGATGAATAAATATTTATAAACCATGATCTTAACTTAATTTATCCTATAA
>SGJC01000417.1:0-14760 GCA_009887335.1 Henneguya salminicola
ACATCCAGGCCGAGTACAAAAAAAAAAAAATCTCCAACAATTTAAAAAATAATAGAGCAGCACTCCGTTTTACGTAACCTGAGACTTGAATAACCCCCGATAATAATACGCATATGGGAAATTCGTTAAAAAAAGCTTATTGATGTATTTGTAGAACCAGAAGTAGCGTGTATGCATATCCCGACAGCCAAACAACAGTCTATGAGATTCGAAAAGTTACTTAAGAATATTGGTAATCTGTTGCTGTTTTTACTATTAACCGAAGAATGCCTCCGAAATGCCAAAAATTTATAAAAAATAATAAAGATCTGCCATCTTAATAGAAGAAATTCAAAATTAATTTAGTTGTATAAAAACGGCAAACTCTTTCTTGTAAAATTTATCGCCCTCTTTCGACATTTAATCAAAAGCAAAGAACATCGAATTTTTGAACCACGAAAATTGGATAAACTTTGAAGTGCACGATCATTAGTAAAAACACTTGTCCGGTGTCAAATATGATTAAATTATTGTTTCTCTGGATGAAGGGATTAGAAGCAGAAGAACTTCCAATTGAGTTTACTAATAATATAAATAAAAACAAGGTCTTAACTTAACATTGGAAGTTAAAGGAAAAGACTTGATCGTTAATAAAAAAGGGTGTTTTTAAAACTTATACTGAATATTTCGAAAAATATGAAAAATCGTATCTGACGACACAAGATAAAGGCCACGGGAATTAGCACGTACAGAGACAGATGCGTCAAAGGAAGATATATAACTATACTAAGAAATAGTTGGAGAAGGGGTGAATTTAGTCTGAACAAATATTTAAGCAGATTAATTGGTTTCTTGTGAAAAAGAATACAAAATAGAGCATTTGTTTTAAAAAATGAACTATGTATGTCTTGGTTCAAGGTGGCAAAAGATAATATCCCCGGTATGCGTGACAGCAGCATTTTAATGAAATTATATCGTAAAGAACTTTAATGTAGCCTTCTCAAAAACCGAGCATATTTTTGAATTTTTTACTAGTGTTTTCTGCACAAAATTTGAAAATCCATTAGTAATTATAACGACTTATATAATTTCTTATTAGACCCTTACGCAATTGGCAACTGCGAAGGAAAGAATATCTCATATAAAGCCCGCCCTCTCAGAGAAAATTCCCCAAACTACCCAGGGAGGAAGAAAACAATAAATTTAAAATAAAAGTTGTTTTCTATGCCTTCTGAACCCTCTCACTGTTGCAACCAATTCATCAGGATACAATGCGAGTTTGAAAACTGAATAAATGCGGAATATGTTTTCTTAGAGTTCCAGCCCAATGATAATGGTGGTAAATTCTTTACTTTACATGATTTCAAGAGGTTTAATAATATCCTTTACATCCTTAAAAACCACTTAAAACCTTGGATAAGTCAAACAGACAGAAAATAATATTTTTGGATTTAACTCTATTCCAAAAATGTTAGAGGCTTCCAAGGTTTCACGGATAAGGATCTGATAATTACTTGAGAAGGTGATCCGTTAAAGGAAATTTAGAGTTGGCGTACAGCAAAAAGAACACTGAAAAGGTAGGCACAATAAAGAGCCAACTCAAAATGACCTGATTCTGTCAGGGATTTCAAAATTCAAAATAAAATAAGTATATTGAACCATCAACTACAAAGATAAAAATAGATTTGCGAGCTTTTTTAAATCAAATAAACAAAGACATTGGCAAAATTTAAATTGACTGATACTACCGGGGTTTTGCAATCAATATTGCATTCCTTATTTTGGGCCAATTATTTACCCTTTAATTTAAACGAAAAATAGGAAAAATGTTTGAAATATCGGAGCCATAAAAAAGTTGTAAAAAGGGTATTCAAAATCGCAAGTCAAGGGCAGAAGTAAGTTGACAAATAAATCTGTTTCATTCGACACTGCGATCTACAATGGAAAAAGTTAATACGCTGAGACAACGACATATGCTTCCATATGAGGTTTTTATACCACAAGTTAAATAAGGCTACTGTGAGCTTGATAAACGAAATTACAAAGGATAATTGCACAATATCCAGTTCGGATATTACGCAAAGCGTAGGCATAAGTATAAACAGAACACCACCATGGAGGTGGCTTAAAAATTGCCAAAATGTGAAAAAGGACAAGAACAATTCCAGAAAGTAGGAATTGCCATGAAATAAAATCAGAAAGATGGGATTTTGTTTTTTTAGGAATCAAAGTTAATCGCCAAATCAAAGGTCTCGAAACATCATATATATATCAATACTATATTTATGCAATTCGACATGAAGCTATTTTTGGGGATAATTAAATTCAAATTTATTTGGGGCAGATGAGTTCTTTGCACCTGTGACAGACAAAGTTAGATTCTATCATTCAATAGAAAATTGAATCAAAATACATAACTTCCTTATAACGTTTCTACTAAGATATAGCCTGTTCTTAAATCCATACGAGGAAATGTTTGGGCATATAAAAAACATGTTAGAAGGAATGCACCTACCCTCTTCCTTAAAAGCACATGTGATTTTATTAAAAAGATGAGAAAAGCAAGAAAGAACATATCAAGGGAAATTCTTTCAAGTTTTGTCGCGCACTCAGAGCTTTCCAAACTGTTGTCTAAATTTAAAAAATTTTGGTGATAAAAAGAATTCAAATTTAATATATAAATGATCAGAGTATATTTAATTTTCTTAAAATTTAATGAAATGATGCTTAAAAAATCATTAAATAGCAGCGACGATACCTTAGGCACAAATCGAAAATTGACTTAAAAACCCTGTAATATCGGACAATTCTAAAACCATGTCTACTGTAAAAACCACATAAGATGACAAGAAGTGTGTAGCCCCTCTATTTATTTTAAGCATAACTGAGGTATTCTATCGAAATCAAAGTGAAAAATCAGATTACTAAAACGAATTTTGGCCTTACACACCAAAAGGGAGATATATAGAAGTCTCCATATATCAAAATTTATTTTACTTTTCCTTCCTTTTTAGCGATCGATCTCTATCTAACAAAGTACTTTAGCCGCGTGCACTGCTAATGTGAACACAGGCAAATATTTTTTATATGAATAGGAATAAGTGTGTTGTTAATATTCTTGTATAAATTATAAACATATTTTTGTAATTTACTTCAGAGTAATTATTGCAAAATAATGTCTCTTTTATTTTTATGTCAGTCATGAAAAATAAAGTTTTCTTCTGTTATTTTCGCAAAATTGCAGTTTTTTAATAAACTTATAATTAAGTTATTTACAAGTACCAAGAGCGAAAAATTCGAGTCGCGTATGAAATCAGAAAAAGAGTAATTTTTATGAAAATCTAGATGATATAATAATTATTTATTTGACATAAGAACAATCGTAATTAAGATTACGTTAGTTTCGTAAAATAAAGTCTGACTTCTTGATTAAAAAAGAAGCCTCAAAAAGTTTCAAAATAGCGAATGCGGAATAATTTAACAACATACGTATGGCTTTATTATCGTTAAAACTGCAAAATAACCTTCTAAAATACTCTGAGTTCCGCCGAATAATATAGAAAAAATGCTAAGGGGCAGCTTTGGAAGAGATACGAACTATCTTATACTGTCCCTTAAAGCATACTGGAATAAGAATCTAATATAAGGACAAGGTTTGGCGCGAAGTTGATTAAGTATTAATACACCATTATACCTGACTTTTCTTGTCAATTAGCATTACCTGGCAATTTGGAAATGCCAGATTTTTGTCAATGAAGCTCCTCTTAACGTTGCAAATAAGGTAATGATGCCTAGCCACTAAATAAAATCCAGAATAATAGTATGTAGATGTGGTATTGGTCATATTTTCATATAATTAAGGAGAAAAAAAAAGAAATTTGTTCAAATCTTGGATCCTAAATTTTGATGTATTTTATCTAATAATTTCAATAAAATGAAGTTGTAGTTGATACTATTTACATTGAACACTGGTTATATTTGATAAATGTATATATATTGTCGTTTAAAATATTTTACGTATTTAAAAAATTTAACCTTTTCCATCTATAGAAACTGTTGTATTCTTGTAACCCACTATTTATCGACAGTCTTCTTACTTTAGCTTGCTGTTTTTTTTACTCAACAAATAAATATTTTTATTGAAATAAAATAAGCCGAAAATCTTTTACCAATTAATTATAGGCTTTAAAGGGTGAAGAAAAAACTAAACCTTTACATACATTAAGGTAATAATACGAACTGAATTATAATTGGTAATACAAGATGTTTTTAATTGTATGTAAATTTTGATCATATTTTCACCATGTTTTTATATATTGTGTAGTTCTACCTACAAAGCAGTAATGATGTGATTCAACAATTCGTTATAATACATGCTCCTTAATTTCTCGAATTTTCTGTATAAATTCATTTTTTCTTACAAATCAAATATCTAATGATTTCTCTTGTTTGAGTTTTTAAGGATTCGCATAAACTCACTATTATTTGAAAGGAATAGAATTGATACAATGAAGCGTAGTATTGGTAGTTTGTTATTGAGAAAATTTTCCCAGGCTTAAAATCAATGAAAGTGTTGTCCAAACTTTAAAAGGGAAAAATGACATCTGAAAAACAGACTTATGTATGCGAAATTTGATATTTTAATTGGTATGCAATTAAGCTTCAAGAAAACATGATAAAAATCTTTATAATATTATATAAATTTAAAAAATCGATGAAATATAATCATCTTTGAAGGATGTATTAAAAACAAAGCAGTGATTGAATAAATATTATAAAAATATATTCAAACTATAATTTTTAATGGATGAGCTTCAGTATTGTAAACCCATTTATCCAAGGAGATAAAATTTACATCACTAAACAATAAATAGGCATATTTTAAGGTTTCAGCCATGAAAAAACTCTCTTGAAATCCATTTTTAGTTACAGGAATTGAGTTAACATTTAAAACTGAGCTATAGCCTCCGCTTTCAACCCGAGTATGCTCATGAATACTCTAAAAATGAGCAGGTAAAATTTACATTGATTAACTTCCAACCTAATTCTTGATATTGGGAATCTCCAGTAAGTCTGTAGAGATAGAATAAAGATTCAAGTATTTCAGGTCTTAAATAGTAACCGACATTGGAGGATTTCAATGAATTGAAATCAGAAGGGTTAAATTTATCTGGACATAATCCTGTAGCTATAAAAAATTTTAAGATTCATGAATAAAAACTTGTGTGTAAACAAGAATCAACGCATGTTCGAGTCAATTCTTTTCCCCGAGTTAAATATGTTATTGACAATTCTGAATTGACATATTTTGAAGCGATAGCATACATACCGCCGACGAAACAAGCCTGAGTATAATATATATTTTTATGCTACCAGATGTTCCATTGAATAACCGGTTGGGAAAAAATAATAGCCATTTTTTGTTTTTTGCAAAATGTTATCTTCCAATCTCTAAACAATATTTATTATTCTTTGAATAATCTTAAAAGGTGTTACAGCCTAAAAATTTAGAGAAGATCAAATTTTAGGACCTCACCAGTAATTTTAAATTAAAAAAGATTAAAAGTTTACTTTTTAAATAAAATATCGTAAAAATCTAAAGAAAAAAACACGCACAAATACTTAACATTAATATAAGTAATAGATTTGAATAATATTTGTAGGGAAAAAGTTGTGAAAATTTATAATTTAAAAAACCTCTAAATAAGAAAAAATAAATAAATTGTGAAAGGTGCAGAAGCATTATTTGTTTCATCAATTAAATGTGTTAAATCTAACTGTTTTTTTTTTTCAAGAGGATCATACCTCACTGTGGCCACTCCGGTGTTAGTTAACCACCAAGATGTAGGCAGCTGTATAAGGTATAATCAATTAAGCCCCTCACCCAATCACCTCTATTATAGAGAAGCCCTGCCAGGAGGAGGGGAGGATGGGAGGGGATATTAAAATAATATACATTCCTTAGTATCTTATTCATCAATGATCTCTAGAAGCGAAAATTCTGGAATTCTAACTACCCTCACGGTACTTCCAAAATACATTTTTAAAGTTGGCATTACGAATTCCTAGAATTATCCGTATATT
Source organism: Henneguya salminicola (assembly GCA_009887335.1). Taxonomy (NCBI): domain Eukaryota; kingdom Metazoa; phylum Cnidaria; class Myxozoa; order Bivalvulida; family Myxobolidae; genus Henneguya; species Henneguya salminicola. Next base: position 6,064 of record SGJC01000417.1, read on the forward strand.
GTTTGATAACTTATTTGTCAGGATACATAATTTTTTAAAAATTGAGAATATGATGAAACTATAAAACGCCTCTGATATCAAAAAAAAATGTAGCTGTTATTAAAAAGTTGTTCTAAATAAAAAAAACAACTAAAATATGTCTTATAGAATTTTCTTTGTTATTCCGTAAAATTTGTGAAGAATGTTTCTATGATGGTGTGCTATTAACAAAGATATTTGCTGACATTAAAACTATTCATTCTATTTACAAAAAAGTACGACAATAAGAAAAAAATGGAAGGCAACGTAAAATTGGGTTTATGGGTTATCATTTTAAAGGGGGGATTTTATTGCGAAAGGACACAAAATAAAATAAATATCCTTTTTTACAGAATTATTAAATGAATTAAAGAGCAATGAGAGATATTGCTCTCGAGAAAACGAAAAGCATTATTTTGGCGAATGTTGTAAAAGACTCTCAAAAACTAACATCCATAATAATAATATGGTAAAATGAAAGTAATTTTTTATGTAACTTTATGAAGGGAAAAAAGACCGTCAGGGTACTCATATATATGGTGGGCGTCGGCAATTTAATGTATTGATGGAAATGCACCCCAATCACACAAAGACGAAGGGGTTCGATTCTAATTGAAAAGGTTACTACTTTACACAGTGCCTGACCCTATTTAAATTTATTCCAAAGGCACCATCGGGTATAGAAAATTCAAAACCAAACATTTGTTTTGTTCGAAAAAAAAATTATATATGAATTTTTCGCATCTGAATAAGACCATTCCTTCAGAAAGTATGCTTTTATGACAGTAAAATAGGAGTGGGGGTCACATTGGTTTCGAGACCTGATGCACTTTCAGGGAGCGTTGAAGATATAGTTTTAGACAAGTCCAGGCGTAGATGCAAGGAGAAATTCTTGAAATGTTCGGGGGCGGGAGTCATTCAAGATGAGAAAAGTTAAATTCACATCCAACAATGTGCAATATATAAATCCCTTTTAATTAATATATGGATATGGTTCAAACTTTATATATCCTCAGCATTACTTTAGAAAAGGTAAATAGTTCCCATACTTAAGCGGTTTCGAATTTCGGCATTAGTTTAAAAGTGGTTAAAAAAACGATGAAAAAATCCAGCGGTAATATATATATATATGCATTTTTTTTATCTGAATTCTGTTGAAAGATTAATAAAAATAAAATTTCGTTAATTTTCTTTAAATTTAATAAAAAATGTTTTCTTGATCAATTTTATAATTTTTTTACAAACCGTAAAATTTAATTGATACAAGGCATAGTTTGGTAAAATATTTAAATTTTGGGACATGTTGAAAAGAAATGCATGAAACATAATATATGATACGTTATTATTAGCTAAATAAAAGATGTATTAGCAAAATTGTTTTAGATTTAATACGAAATGTAACGATATTTTTCAACTAAATAACAACATCCCCTCTTTAAACTAAAATTGAAACTTGGTAAAATAAATTCAGAGACAGCAAAGATATGTTTAGTTCAAACACCTTTTTTTCCGCATTAAATAAATTATACTTAAAAAACGATTCAAAATCTTCAGAACAAAGACTCAAATTTTGAGTTCAATCCTTTATAAAATGAAAGTTAAAAATAAGCTGATATAAATTATTCAAACTGTTCATTAGCCTTGGCTGAATTCAATTTCATTCCATGTTGAAATTTTTGTAAATTAATTAGCAAAGGACATGACTCTGAAAACATTTAAATGGGTGAAGTAAACGTATGGTTTAATGTGAATTAATTTCAATTCACGATTAAGATTAAACTGTCAAAATAGTAATGATCATAATCGAAGTTTCCAAAAGCGATAAGATAGTTGGATAAAAATATGTATTGGGCACAAAACCAAATCCCACAGTCGAAAAGAATGGTGGGGATGACATAAACACAAAACAATGCTTTGATTAAAAAATGATATTATTAATAAATTATTTGTTTAAAAATTTCTCGGCAATTTTATGAATATGAATCAAGGTTAGAAATATAACAATTAATACAATGTACTCAGAAAATAAATCAATAAAACAGATAAATGGACTAATATTTTGTATGCACCGTCTTTTTTTTAGTATTGATATCTGGTTGAGCTCTGATGACAATTGGCGTTCTACTAAAATTCTAAAATCTGTATGAAAAACCCGAAAAAAATATAAACAGAAAGTTTTAATAAACAGCTTTTTTTTCTTGGGCTGAATGGATAAAACCCTACTAGTCTCTCCCTCAATACTAAAAACCGACAGCTTGATGGAGAACATTGCCAAGATCAGTGGAAGTTTTAAACCCAACCTATACCTCCCATTTAACAGTTTTCCGCTAGAAAAGCGGTAGCAAAGGACATTAACTCGCATCTGATTAAAAGATCCTGACTTAAATATATTAATATTCAAAAAAAAATTATGTGTCATGATATGAGAGATTATTTGCGAAAATTAATATATGATATTTAATTATCAACACGAACCTATACCCTAGCGGTGAAGTGCTTAGAAAGAATGGGTTGTAACATTAAGCAGGTAAGATCTCAACGATCCATATAATGTCTTGGAAATAATACTTATATGTTAGATGTCTAAGAACAACAACCTTATATCTTCTTGAAAAAGACGAAGATTTTATGCACCATAGGTGGTAAAAAAAACGATTATTAATGGCCAATAAAATAAAAACTAAACCTATACAAATTATTGTATCCCACAACCCTCAAATGTATCATGTGAATAATTTTGAAAAGGCAGACAGCTAAGAAAAACGAATGTTTATTGACCCAAGAGTCCTATTGTCGTTAGCGTACCTCAAATTGGAAAGAACACCTTTAATTTTATAAATGACAGAACCACTAAAGTTTGGACAAGCCAAAATTTGCTGATCTTACGAGAAAAGGATATTACCGACTGTGAGTCGTCGCTAATATGAATCAAAACAAAATATGTTTATCAGATCATAACATAAGGATAAAAATGAGATAGCTACTTTTTGTAAATAAATAAAATGATTTAAATATCTTGAATAAATTTAGCTTTGGTTATTCAATATCAATTTGATAGAAAATATAGGGATATTAAAAAAACAGACAAAAAATATCCTAAAATACCTTAATTGAATCCATAAAAAATGTTAAGGCAGTGATATCAGATTTGTTTTGAATATGAGATTTGATGAGATATTCATAAAAACTATCACCTTCTGATCCAATACTGATAAGATCTACTGATAGAAAAATTTATGAAAACTTGAATAGCCAGAAAAATCTCTAGAAGAATATCGAACAACCAAGGCCCGATCATTAGAATAGAATTCTTTTTCAATTTTTTTCCTTATATCCATAACCTTACATGTTTTATACAAATTAATACTTTTTGAAGATAGATAGGATTTTTTGTAATATCGGACAGCGCAGCATACTCTAAATGAAGAGTACCAATTTCGGAAAGACTCACTCTTCCATGCGTTGGACGAATTTTATGACTAATCATGTTAAAAATATTAAATTGCTTTGAAAGTAGGATTGAATTAAGTGGAATTCCTGATGAAAACGAGGGGAGAGTAAGATCTGCGAATTCTTTTGCCTTCTCAACAAATAGCTATTATTTTAAAATCATGCATTTTTACATCCTCATTGCTCAAATAGTATGCTGACAATAAACCGCCAAAAATTCTAATAGTACTTTCAAACAAATTAATATGATCTCCCTTAAATATTATTTAATATTTTGTTACAGGCTTGAAATGAAGCGAATTTTTAGTCCAATCTCGAGCCATTGAATATTCATCATACATATTCATAAGTAATAGAGTATCCAAGGAATCAATAATCGTAATCCCTTTGGCAGAATGATATATTTCTGAGCGAGAATTGCCAATTTTTTTGAGAACATCAGCTTCATTCCTCCCAAAAGCGTATTTAACATAAACAGACCAACATTCTTTCATCATCTTTTAGTTATATCAGAAAAAAACGCATTAAAATACTTATTAAATTAATTTGAAGTCAATTATAATATTATTATTATGGCAAATAGTGTTATCTGTTCACAACAAAAAACAAGAATTTGTTTTTATATTTATTATTTAGCGGTGTAGTATAATGACTCCATTTATAAAGATGGTGGCGTGTAAAAAAGAGAAATAAATAAAATTAGATTATTTTAAGAAAAATTTATATTGTTGATGTACATGTCTCAACCATTTTTGATATGTAAAGATCATATATAATGGGTTTCACCAAATTATACGCGCATGCCCATTCACAGAGGGGGCGCAAACTTTTATCCCATCCTGGCCCTATTTATCAAGGTTAACAACTCTTTGAAACAAAATACTAAAAAAGATACAAAAAATCGTTTAATTCAGATTTACAAATGTTCGTATGAACCAGAAGGTACCTAAAATTGTCTTACTGGATTAAATTCAATCGGATGACCATAATTGGGGCACCTTTATTTTAACGGAAGAGGAAACTAGATTTTCTGCACAATTGATGTAGTTTTAATATATTTCTTTTAAAATCAATAAATTTGTGTCATAATTATTCCTCCGATTTTGAAAGTTACAGTTGCAATCACTTATTCAAAAAAGGCCCATGATTTAATTGAAATTAGGAGCATGCACATGAATGTTGTACTGTTTAGATTTTCTGAAAGTGAACCATCTGTCGTTTATCTTTATTTATTCGAACTAATTTATTTGATGTTGATATTTTTATAAACGTAAAATAAATTTTCCTTTAAAAAGAAAAAAAATAATTGAAACAATCAAAATGAATATTATATTTCCAACCTAGAAACAATATTCCCTATTATAATCCATAATAAATTATTTTTTTTTGTAATTTTACAATAAGATTAATTATTAGGCATGCCGCCCACTAAGAATTAGAATTTATAAATCTCTGATTCGTTTTCTCGTGTTCACATAAAAGCTTATTTTCAAAATCTATATAATTGCGGGTACATCCTTTTATAGAGATTTATGTTTGACGGGGAGAGTCGAAAACATAATAAGAGGATGTTGTAATAGATACACTTTTTAAAAGGCTGGGCTGAAGCAATAAATTGCATCGATTTCAATTATTATTGTGCACACGTTTGGAGTTTTTAAGCCCTCATAAAAATTATGATATTTGTTGCGATGTTAACATGGCATATTTTCATTAGAAGAACAAAATATGAAAAAAAAAATAAATTAATACATAAAAACAAAATTTAATTTAGAGGAAAAGAAAAAGTAGAAAAAGAAAATGAATATTTTTGCACTGGATGGGTAAAACCTTGTTGGTCTAATTTAAGAAGAGCTTCGCTATTTCCCAGTAGACATAGCCGCCTTGTGTTATAATGTTTTGATTTTAATCAATGAACCTTCCTACCCATTCCTCTTCTTTTCCCATAGGTCAACTGCATGGCAGGCACATTAGCTTGCTGTCTAATTTCTGTAGAATCTTCTTGAGTTCGATTCTTATTAGCTTTTAAAACATTGAGGTTCAAAGTGCCTTAAAGTACTTGCCCTTAACATTTTTATAGCCGAAACTTACCGACTATAAACAAAAAATGGATGTTTGAACATAATATTCACAAAAGAAAATCGGTTCAAATATTACGTATTAGATCAAAAATATTTATTAATTTGATCATTTCAAATATCATCATAATTATACAACGACAAAAGTGGCAATATTACTTGTTAGCTGTCAAATTAGTTGGTAATTTTTTGGGATCAAATAATATTTTAGTCAGTATAAAAAATAATAAATATTGCGATTTAAAATAAGCGTTGTAAAAAAACGAGAATTTCTCCGCCATTCTCGATACCGCTTCATAAATTTTTTAATTTGAAGTCAATAATCACGTAACATTTAGAGCTTTAATAGAGAACAATTCAATAATACATTCAAATGTAAACAGATAAAGATGTATTTATTTCTAAATCTGAATGATATAATAAATAAGCTTCGGTTAAACAAAATATGAAACAATATAAATTAAAAAGGCTCGCCCTTTAAAAAAAATAAATTGGGGCTAATTTGGCAGATCAGTGTATTAATGTTTTTTGCGATTTTATTTCTTTGCTTTTTAATCTGAAACACAGAATCTATTGACAATATCATAATCTGCACGTGAATGTGTGCAAAGTATTGTATATTATTGTCTCGAAAATTAGAAGAAATTAATGTGTGGTTTTTACTCTCAACTGAAAAAAATGAAATTATGCTCGTAATATTTCTCCAAAGACTTACTCATTGAGAATTTATAGAGAATTAAACTCTTAAATTTAAAATATGTTGATAAAGCTGCCAGTAATATAATTTGTGACAATTTTTAATGCTCCAAATGCAATCAAGTTATAAACGCGGAGATATATTTGTATTCGTACACACTCCACCGCCTTCGTTCTGCTTCAACCGAAATAGAATTTATTAAAAAAAAACGAAGGAGTTCATCAAATTAGAAGACAAGAAAAAGGCTGAAATTTAAATATACTATGGTTTTGTTTTTGAAAACAGAACACGTCTGACTAATGAAATAAATATCTCACACTCAAGTCTACAAATAAAACTTTTAATACTACAATTTATGTGAATGCATACCAAAAATAATGTAATATAATTATTTTAAATCCAATATGATTATAAAGAAGCTAAGGCTAGTTCGAAATGTTATGAATGACCTAATTGGCATTAATTTAAGATTGATGTGTTATTTTGAAGGTTTCTTTATAATTATAGACATGCGCCACAAAATGAGGAGGACTCCATTACACTAAATTATAACTTCCGCTTCATTTTTTAGTAATAAATAATTATTTTGTATGGAAGCTTTATATTTATGTTCTATATATACTGTAGCAATTAGTTACCGAAGCATGGTCAAATAATAAGCAGAGAAATATGTCATTTATTTTAAACGGTTTTTAATAAAATTCGAAAAAAAGTGTATTTAATTTGATAAAAGGGATAATTTTAGTAAAAGTGATTGAAAATGCAAGTGGAGCGAAATTGAAGTTATTATAGATACCCTTTTGACAAAATCTCGTTTTTCCTGCAGATCTTTAGCGACTTCATGATCTCCCAATTCCGTTAATCTTCGCTTTAAATCGGAAGCAGACATTATTTTTGTATTTTCTAAATATGAACAATATTTGATACTATTTTTAAATCATTTAAAAATAATAAATATAGGAGTGTAAAATATTTCTACATTGAGGTAATTTTTAAACTTCAAGAATAAAATACATTTGAATGTTAAAATGGGGAATGGATGGGGCCATATTTCATGCTTCAATCCCTGCACTTTTTTAATAATTTAAAAATAAAAATGAGGAATATAAGAATGGAACATCTGTGTAATTCTTGCAAAAATATTAGTTAGGTTAACGAAAAAGGGAGAGAATTATTTATTCAAATAAAAAACATGTCATCTTTCGTGATGTTTGGGTTTAGATGCCGTAGAAGTAGTTTTGAAAATTGTTGCAACGATTGATTCCGTCATATTTTTTGTTGAACACATACTAATCTAAAGGGCACAACAATTAGGGATGTTTTAGAAGAAATACATTGACTGCCAAAGTAAATTTGATAAAATAAGGTTAGACCAAAGCTATTATCAAAAATAGTTTACAAAAGGATGGATTTTTAAGCGGCATGCGGAAATTACTTTCTTAACATTAACAGTATATTTCTATCATGGGCACTACAACTTTACATCTGCAATTATAATTTATCCACAGCCATTGAAAATTGCGTACGCGATAATTGCGCAACAATTTAAAATTTTTTGAATGAGTGAACAAATCGAAGTAATGTTCTTTAAAATATTTTTTTTATCATTTATTTTTTCTTATTTTTCGACATTTTAATTGAAAATTTTTTAGGAATAAATAATTATCTGCTTAAAATTTAATTAACCAAAGCATTTTTAGCAGGATCGTGGTCAGAATAATTTTATGATAAAATTTTAATACTACATTAATACTGTATTCAGCATAAATAATAATATCCCACCAATTTGAATAATTACATCCTCGATGTTGTTTTTTTTAATTTGTCCATTTACTAAATTATTAACTTTTTTTTAATAACACCATTTAATATTCAATTTTAAATAATCTTAGAATTTGGAAATTATCTTGTCTGAAAAGAGCAAAAAACTCCTTGTTCATCAAAGCCACCTTTACAGAATAGGAAGAAAAAATATTCTAAATAATTATATTTCTTAGAGATGCCTAACAAAAATATGCACAAGCTCCATGCGAACAAACAGATATAGAAATTTAATTTAAAAAAATGCAACTGTCCATAACCATGCTCCAAATTTAGAAGACTTGTCTAAAATAATAATTATTTCTGATGTTCGAATTAGAACAAGAACCACCACCGAATCTCCACGAAGATTACTTGCTGACTGTCTAAGCCGAAGTATTCCATCAGTGTAGCCTTTAATTCCTTCATATAATTCTTTGCAGCGAAATGTACAAATGATTCGACAACGAATTAATTTGCCCCTTAGTCTTCCGTCCGATGCACCCCACCTAATCATCCCTGAACTATATAAAATTAGTTTTAGAAATGAAAATGTTCTATTATACGATGGTGTAGAAAATGATGGAGAAAGATTTATTCTCTTCGCAACACCTCGTCAACTCAATATTCTTAGACAGAGCTCCAATATTTACT
>SGJC01000418.1:0-22058 GCA_009887335.1 Henneguya salminicola
CCACACTACCGCTGAATCATACCAGTGGTGCCTACCTGGCGTCTGCATGGGCAGAATGGGGGACCGTGAAGCCCCTCTCGAAAGAGACCAGTAAGGTTTACACATCCAGGCCGAGTACAAAAAAAAAAAGAAGGTAATTTTATCGCCTATGTGTTATAATTTCAAACATGTTATATTTAATGCTTAAAAATATAATATCCTTTTAATTTTTATTTTCAGGTGAATTTTGCAAAATAAAGTTTTTTTTATTATAACTTGATAAAATAAACTTATTTTTATCAATTTTGATACTCGATTTTTTATTTTTATAAATCTTGGCAGTTTTAATCAACATAATAAATACCATCGTACCTTATAAATGGCCTGTAAATTAAAATACATCCATTAAAATTCAAAATCATATTGAAACTAAATTTAAGGTATATTATGAACTAACATAAATGAATTCAACAAATTATATTATCTAATCCCTTAAACATCTCACTGGGTTTATGATTCAATTTAATTCTATAAAATATTATCGGGCTTTAATATAGAAAAATGTTCGCTGCACTACTCCCTGTACAGTAAAGTGTGGTTGGTCAAAGATCTATTTATGAATGTAAATATAAACATTAGACTTATTTATTTATTGATATTATGTTCTTTATAATATTAATTAAATAATTAATATACATGATAAAAATTTACCAACATAAAATGTTAGAAGAATAGAGTAGATCATCAAAGAATAAATAAAATATAGCTGATACTTGGATGAAAATGATTCATAACATGGAGAATTGACTCATCCCAAATGAATTTTTAAACATTGAGAAACTTCTAATTTCTACTTTTAGAAGTATTATCTGAAAATTTAAGAAAGCTAAGCCGGTTAAGGTACAAGCAAATTGAGGTGTAACACTAAAAAATATCCCTCAAGAGATACTCAAACCTTTAAGGCAACTATTGTGGTATGAGACTACGCTTCCCCTGAAGATTTTCTCAACATTTATTAGAAAAAAGTTGTTTGGTCATACTGGAGTAAAACTTGGCTAAATTAAGAGTATGTATAAAAGGTGAATCATAAAAATAAATGCTTAATACTTTGAGGGTTGTTAAAGAAACACAATGAAAAATATATAGGAATATCTTTAGAATACACAGAAATAAATTGAATACGATTAAATTAAATCGAATTTACAGTAATATAACAAAAATTCTCCAAAATATTCGAAATTGAATAAAGGTGGAAATTGATATAAACCACGTTTGAAAATTAAAATAAAAATTGTAATTTTTTATTATAATTTTGAGTTTTTTTTGCGAGGACTTGAATAATAAAATAATTTATTCCACATTATGATGTACAATTACATAAAATATATATATTTATAAAGTATGTTATCAAACCGTAAAGTGATCAAAACGAACTCAATTAATATTTATTATTTATTCCACAATTATAATTTTTAAAGCAAATAAAATCCGCTGTAAATGATAATTATTTTTTAATTAACTTTTTAAATATAAAAAAAGAAAATTTGTTTAAAAAAATTTATTCATGATATTATGTTTAGAAAAGTAAAGATTGAATTGATAAATTTTATATTTATAACATCCTTTCATCTTAATTATTTCTATTACTTTCTCAAATTAAAAAATTGTATATTACAATTTCATACTATAGTTAAAATAATATAAACTTCTATTCGTTATTTATAGTTATTGTTCCAACCCATAATTAATATGCTTTTATATGATGACGCACGATTTTTTGTTTTTGAACTAATATAAAAATGTTTATAAAATCATGGAAACCTTTGATAGGGATTGAATAGCCTAAGGATCTATAACATGCTGGCCAGAGTATTTTTTCCCGATATCAGTTATTTCTTATTATATCTTGATCATCTTGTTATTACAAATATATGCAATTATTTTAATCTGTGTAGACAGTTCAATTTTTTAGGTTTAATTGCCCAGTAGATATATGTTCATTTTTTCTGTGTTTTTATTAAAATAATTTCTCTTTTTTTTGTATATTTATTTTGCATTTTAACTCGGTTTTGTTTAGTTCTAGTTTATTGTTTAAAGAGGAAATACAGTTTTTATTTTGTTAAGAGTATCAACCTGAATTTTACTATTTTTGACTAAAAATTCACTAAAAACTGATTGCTATTAAAATTCCCTTTCAATATTTTAATCTATAAACATACGCCTTTGTCATATTATAGGAAGGGATATTCTTAAACCTCTTCATGATCATCCAAATTATTAAGTTTATTATTTAAAACCAATTTAATGTTTTTATTTATTTCTGAATATAATTTATAATTTGAGAACAATATTGAGTTTTTTTAATAAATAGAATTTCAAAATTATTAGTTCAGAAAAAAAGAAACCAGTTTTGCTATGGAATAAATCATCCTATCGTGGGGGATAAAGTGAAATCTATAAAACAACACAACCTCGTAGAGATGCATCTTAAAAGAATGCAAAAGCCGTATGAAGACTAATAATATTTTTGATCAAGTTATTTCTGCCCCCACAAAACACAGGCATGCTCCAAACTCTGAAAAAACAACAGACCAATAAAAGATAGGGAGTTAAGATCTACAGAATTAGCTCTACTATTGCTCCTCGACATATAATTTTAGAGACGACAAGAATATTGAGCCCAAATATTTCGGCTATACTTCCGGAATATAATAAACTACAAAGAAATATTCAAAAAATTCGACAAAGAGAACATATGCCCTACCCTTTTCCAAGAAGTGCCTCCGATCTTATTATTACCTATGAATTTAAAAATACCTTAAGAGGATAACCGTGTACAGTTGCGGATATTTTGTCCGAATCAGGAGAACGAACTATTTTATTCGCCCAGAAGAAATCTAAATTATTTTTCTCAAAGTAGTAGCATATATTTCGATGCTACTTTCAAAACTGTCCCTAAATTTTTTCCCCAATTATTTACCATCTATGCGACGAATTTTACTGCTACTGTTCCCTGCGTTTATGCTTTGATGCAACGAAAAACAAAGGCAGCATATGATACAGTTTAGGATAGCATTTTAAGAATTATCAATCTTAATTGCAATCATGCTATGTGTGATTTTGAGTTAGCGTCGATATATTCGTTTAATCAACCAAATCCTCTCTGTGAACTAACTGGGTGTTTCTTTCATTTGTCGCAATGTATGTGAAGGAAGATTTAAGAAAAATGTTTGAGTACGTTATATGTCAATGAACATTTGTTTCGTATAAACATAAAAATGTTTTTGTCTTAAGCCTTTTGTCCTCCTGAAAGTGAACTATCTTGCTTCGAGTCGTTCGAAAATTATTTGATAGAAAATAGTCAAATGGACTGAATAATGGAAATATTCAAATATTTTGAAGATAATTTCATTGGACGACTTAAAGAAATATGCGGCAAAAACCCTTATCTACCATAAATATATGGAATCAATTTACTAGAATCATTAGAAACGTTCATAGTACTAATATTGTTGTAGAGAGGGGGCACAGAGGTTTTTCAATGTTAGCTTGCGCATCTCCTTTAAATATTTTATAATTAAAAAAAAAGGAGCAATCGTTAACAGATGTTAAAATCGACAATAAGCCAATGCGACCACAAAATGAGAAGAACAAACGGACCAGCTTTTTAAACCAAGAAATCAGAACATTAGTAGCAAGGTTCCATGAAATACTACCGATTAACTTTTTTGAAAATATGGATAATCTCATTTTCTTATAATTATTAATTTTCAAAATAAAAATGTATTATTTTTTTATGCAAAATAAAGAAATTTTAAATTATGACGGACACATTCAAAATAATTCTTTTCTATCAAATTTAATAATGGTAGGAATATTAATCCCTGGGGTTTACTCCCCCTTTTACGAATAGGCCTCAAAACTTGAAAAGAGAGAAATTTTGATATTCTCAGATATTGTTCGAGTCACTATTAAAAAAAAATATCTTTTATTATTAATGAAAAAATTACGATAAACAATGCGATAATGGATTCCAAACTCCCATCTTTTAGGTTGGCAATCTTAGATGATTTTAAAAATTACTAACTATGATCGATGCGTGCTCATTATTTTTTATTATTTATCTTAATTAAAAACAAAATTTACGACTAAAAGTGGTTCCAAATAAGCTGACTACAGTTGCTGTCAATTTCCTTATATTTTGAGCTTTTTACTTTTAAAGAATTTATTGCAACAATCCCCTTTATTTATCTCTTAAAACGTGGGCAAAAACTTAGTATTTGACTGGAACAAAATGAGTAGAAACTGAAAATTGGTATTTTAAGCGTTAGAATCTTTTATAATAAATGGAAATATAAAAATTTCAAGCATCTTTTTATGCTTCTAAAATTTTCAAATTTTTGATCGAGCTCACATGAAAGATGTTGACTAGAATTTAAAATTTTTGGAAGTCTTCCTCTCCCAATTCCAAAGTGTGAAAATAAGACAGCTTCGTATTTAACTCTGAGCTGACCACAACTGGACAGTTCTATTGAATGCGACAATTAATAAGTACAAATTCGTTACTAATTTTCTTTATTTATAATTTTTTTAACTAGTACGTTTTTTTATAATAATCTCAACGAACAAAAATCTTACAATCGTTGTTCTTCATACAGCCCCCTCCCATTGTTTTATTTTTTTCTTGAGAAGGTTATGATCTATTTCTGAACTATCCAGAAGAGTTTTAAAAAGTTTCTTTACATCGCAATCTACTTTTTGAAATAAAATCAACATATGTGTTTTCAAATTGTGGTTCTGTTAGGTATTCCTGACATGGTCGATAATACAGTATGCTATGATTATTGAAAATGATACATTTCTCAACAACAAACATAAATATATTAAAATCCAAAACATCCAGCCCATATATTTTTTGTGTTAAATTAACGAATAATAAAATATAACTTTTTATCCTGTTGATGCCAAAATATGAACTCATTTTCGAATATCGATTGATTTATTGTTTCTTCTGGTCATGGAAGGAGCCCTATCTGAATAAAATCTTTATAAAAAGGAAAAATAATGTGAATTTTATATGCAAGGATCAAATATGGTTAAATACGCATCAGGACCCGCTGCAGTATTTTTAATACTATTAGAGCCTTGCGTAGTTCTTGAGAAAATGAGAAAAATTAGGGAATGCCTCTCATGAAAATTGAAAGTTTAGCGGTATCAAATTCACCAGCACACGTTAAAGACCATCAAGTATGCCTTACCTGATGAATCTATCCCTTAAATACTGTTAATTTCATAGCCATGTTCTTAGTCAATCTCTTATCTGTTTTGTGAGATAAACTTATTTAAGAAAATAATTTCTTCTAATTTTGAAAATTTTCCTCGACAGTGGCCATGATGATTTTTCAGTTAATTCATGATCTTAAAATGACAGCAAGGTATAAGACACTAATTTACGGAAATTATAACGACGATATTCTTTGGTTTTCTATAAAAATTACTCAACGCATTTATCTGTGATTTTAAAGCAGCCTTTCCTTAATTCAGATCTTTTATTTCCTCAGTTAAGATCTGCAATTATGCAAAATATTGTATTTCATACGGATTTTTGCACTGTATTATTTCATAAATGCTATATTTTAATAGCAGATGAAATAAATTATTTGTTTCCATACTGATTGTAAGAAATATATTTATATATATTCACGGATTTGATTAAACCATCGATTTGTTTCTTCGCGTTTTTTATTCATTATATTCTGTTCCTGACAACGATTAATACTAAAACGAAAGGATAAAAGTAATTTAATTATTCTATTTTTGTATTTGACTTAAAATATAAATATTTCAATAAATTAAAAAAAGAGTTAAAACTTTGTTAGTAACAAGTAATAACAAAAAAAAAATCGAATTTATAAAATAAATAAATTCCAAGCTAAAGAACTGTTATATTAATTTATTTTAGACACAGCCTTTGATGTGTAGTACTTTTTCTTGAAATATTGTCTATTTAATTAGAAAATCTTGATAAGTAACATCTGTATTTAAAGATTCTCTCTACCTCAAAAAGGAAAAAAAGATAAAGTTCTTCAATCTCGCTTAAAGTAAGAAATTTAATTTTTTAAGACAAAATTAATTTACAAAAACTAACATTTATTAATAACAAACAAATTCTAATGTTTATGTATGATTTTCTCATAATTTTATTGAGTCTTTGAATTATAATTTTTTTAAAATTATATGTTCTCTTTTTTTATAAATCAATTCGCACGTAACTCAGATATCTTCTACAAAGATTATTTTCTAGAAAAGTGAAGTGATCCTTGATCATTTTGCAAATACGGGCCGAATAAAAGCTTGACATAAACCAAAATCGGGCATACATGATCACTATACCCATAGATCTAATTCTATCCGTTTTGAATGAAATTTTTTGCATAAAAAAAGTTGAAAAACACTACATTATATTATTTGCCTTTGTAGAAGCAATTTACTAAAGTTACAGTTAAGCTAAAAAAAACTTCGTCCAATCAATCCTCCTCCTCTTTCAATGATATTTTGTGTTTATTGCATTGCAGTACTTTCGTTCGAACAATTTTATGATTCTAATAACCGCAAAATTTTCCAAATCAGTCATTTTATCAAATCTCTGATTTTGGCATGGAAGAGATTATTTTGCCTAAATTCATGCATTTTAGGCTGATTTTTTCGAATTTAATATTGAAATGTCGATTGATGAGCACTTATTTTACAAAAAATCCGAAAAATTAAATTTTACATAAGTCAGTTTGGTATTAATACACTAGAAGATACATTTTTGTTAGGAATTAACATTTTATAATCATTCGAGACATTCGATTGCTATGTTATATTGTCCACTTTCTCCATTAAATATATAATATTCTAAATATAAGACATAAAGTTCGAATTCTATTGAATATTATCATTTACTCCACTGTCACGTCATATTTTTATAAAACCCTGTTTCTTTTTTAGCGGACTCCTCGAAGATGTATCCAACTCATAAGAATCAGAGAATCGGCGCGACAAATAGGACGGGGGTTTATTCACCAGATAAGTTTACATTATAATATAAGCTTAAAAATATTATTATTATCTGCTCTAAATTTCATTAAAATCACTGAAGAAACAAAAATGTCTGTGTAAACGAATATTAGCTTAATACATTAGCAAGTAAGAAATAATACGACAGGAATTTCTCGTGTTTATTTTATTTCAATTTTTAATATATTTTTTTTTATTCTAGTAAAAACTTTAAAGAGAAGCAACAGGACCAAAGCCATGAAACATGCGTACGTGCGTGAGTTGTACTGGGTGGACGCATTTATATGTGAAGCAGACAACTGAGATAAAATCTGATGAAACTTTTTTTGTTTCAATTCTGCTTTTTAATTAAAAAGTATTCGATCACAAAATGAATCTTATTTGAAGGCGAACATTTGTATTATTATTGAAGTTAATAATAACTGATTTAGCATATGTTTTTAAACAAATTCAATTATTTATGAAACTCGTAAAACCTATTTTTGACAACTTTATTAGAACTATATTTACGTTTTAAAGACTTAATCGGCTTTAATCCTGTTATATTTGCACATAGGCGAGCAAAAGATGTAAAATTTATTCATGCCTAGGTCAGGCAAGACACACACGATTAGAGCATTATATAATTAAAACCACGTTAAAAAACTGAGTGTTTTATTTCTCTTACAATTTTATATATTTTTAGTGAAAGAAAAATCCTGTTATCTTTAACAGCCACCATAGGGGTTTAATTCAAATTTTTAAAAATAAAATATATTTAGTGATAGAAGGAGCCTAATTCCCATATGCTGGAAACCAAAAATAGAGTTAAAATGAAAAAAACAAATTCAAGATTAAAAAATACCAAAATAAACAATAGTGTCTCGGGGGATATTTTTTTGCTGAATTGTTTTGCACAAAGTGCGAGCTCGTGCAAAGTTGAGGGGGAAATGTGCGTATAATTCCGTTTCTTTCTGCCGTTTTTTTGTTTTTCATAAATATACAATGCTAAAAATCACATTTTTATGATTTTTATTTTGAAATTTGCCGTATTATGGTAGATATGGGTAAGCAAATCTTCATTTATGTGCATGTGTTTTTTTTAATGCTTGTTGAATTAAAAATTTTTTTTATTAAAAACAGGGAAGAATTATATTCAGATAAATATTAAAAACTCGATTTTTTAAATATTTCAAATTTCGAAACGTCTAAAATTCTGTTATTTTTATTTCCAGAAATAATCTATCTTGGTTTTTTTTATTTTTCTCAAAGAAGAATTTAATTTATTATCTCATGGCTGTTATATTATATATTTTGACCGTTTTTTTACACTTGAGGCGGTGCATAAAATTCCGTGCCACGAATATTGCTCAAATATTCTTTTTCTTTAAAATACTAACTATTTAAAAAATAATGATATTCTTTTTAATATTTTAATATTTTAAATGTGATAATTCCTAACATACTTTTTACAAATTTTATATTTATTTTCTTTTTCCCCATAATTATTGGAAAAAAATTAAAATTTTTAGTCTTATAACATAACATCTCTCTTTATTTTTAAAGTTTTTATGAAAATTCTTTTCGTACGCGCCTAGCCTTGAAAGCTTGTATCAGTTAATTTGTCAATAAAAAAAAAACAATTTTCATCAATAATATTATCGAATGGTATTTATTTAACACAATAATTATTCTTTAGTTCCATTATAATATTAAAATCTTTAAAGCTTATTTATTTTAATATTATTTTACTTAATTAAGAACATTAAGCTGATTACAAGGGAGAAGCCAAAACGATGCATCATATACGATTTCTTTTCTTTTCGAAAATCATACGAAACAAGTTCACAAATTGTTATCCTCTAGAAATGTATTGTTAGATGATGCACACCCTGAGCCCGTGAGCCAATGCCCTTGTGGTACGGCGTTCCTAGAGGGAAGAGGTTAGTGTGATGTTTAGTGGGAGAGACCACCACACTACCCCTGAATCATACTAGTGGTGCCTACCTGGCGCCTGCATGGGCAGACCGGGGGACCGTGAAGCCCTTCTCGAAAAAGACCAGTAGGTTTACACATCCAGGCCGAGTAAAAAAAAAAATGCACACCCTAATCAAGAAAAGATGCATTAATCCCAAATATTATTAACTTCAATTCTATCCTCACTCATGTGCTTGGTTGAGATGAAATAATAAAAAAATAAAATTTACCATTCAATACGTAGTTAATCCCTTGTGTCTGCCGAAACATCAATGACTATTATTTCTTCTGCAGCGTAATATGTTCTTAATCCTCCAATTTCTATATGTAAAAAGATCGTTCTAGTGCAAGAAATATTGAAAAGCAACGATCTAGAGCTATCCTGCATCTCCTCCCTATTTCCACGCAAAGACTTTCCATCCTAAAGGCATATAAATTTACTCATAATAACCATAATTTTATTTTTTACGATAGCGAAAATGATTTTTCAAGCCGATGGATTATTTTTGCTGTAGCAATACTTTGAATCTACTTGTTGATTTTATTTTTATGGGATATCTCGTGATTTACCTAATTTCTTTTTTCAGATGTGTGCCCTTCACGCGGAATTTAAAAGTTATTCATTTCCAAACTTTTATCCCTTCCTAATTCAATGAGGCACTTAGAATTGGTTTCCGTTAGTTCTTTTACTCGAAACTTTTCTTATGTGAATCGTATTTATAATAAACCTTGATCTGTTTTGAAACAAGGTACAAGAATTTGGTTGGACAAATATATATATTGACATGACGAAAATATCGAATTTTATGTAAAAACGCTATCTGCTATATTGCCTTTTCTAGACCTGCCGATGTTTCGATATATTTTCAAATTTTTGAGGAAATTAAAAAGATTTCTAACCATAATGATGGAGTTCTTAAAGTCTGTATGTTTATTTCCACGATACTAATTTAGGTTAAACTTATTGTTGAAGTAAAGTATATCCTATGTTTGTTATTCCCCTATGGAATTAACGCGATAGAGTCATACAAAATCTACAACGCCCTAAAAATAATGTTAAAGGATGACACATACCATTCTCATCTATATGTGGCTAAGATCCTTTAAATATATTTAAATTCATCAACAAATTAAAAAACGAACAAATAATGACAAAGTCAAGGTTAGCAAAAATCGAGTTAGGACTACCTTACTCATTTTCAGGAAAAGTAAAATATGAAAGAATAAATACCAAGTTTTCAGATATTTTCGCGAGAGAGGAGAAATTAACTAATCAACAATTTTTGCATAAAATTAAGAAAAGATTTTTTTACCAACTAATTAAGGCTTAAATTCTAAGAGTAAATATTTTTTAACAAAATATTTGCTACCTCCTAAGAAATATTTAAGTGGAATATTAATTAAAATAAAGTTATAATGAAGAAGAAATTTATGTAAAATTTGTTGCTTTTATTATTCTTGGGCTCCATCCAATTTTTTTCTTGCATACTTTTTGATCATTTGAAGGAAATGGTGTCTTAGACTCGATTAAACAAGATACAAGCCAAACATACTGTGGCAATAGTAAGACACTCTAATAGGTTTTTTGTCTTGAGTATTTTTCAACTGTCGTTCAAATTGAAGTTTTTTTTTGTTGTACTCGGCCTGGATGTGTAAAACCTTACTGCTCTCTTTCGAGAGGGGCTTCACGGTCCCCCGATCTGCCTATGCAGGCGCCAGGTAGGTACCACTGGTATGATTCAGCGGTAGTGTGGGGGTCTCTCCCACTAAACATCACACCAAATTTCTTCCCTCTAGGGACGCCGTACCACAAGAGCATTGGCTCGCTTCAAATTGAAGTCAGCTCTAAAATATATTTGAAAAATCAAAAGATATTAAGAGGATTTAGTTTTCTTATTATTTTTTCATCTCGTTCCATAAAAATCTGTGAGTTATTTTTATGATTAGTTCCCAAATGTTATGTCTCAACCATTCATCACAAATCCAATACATTTAAATTAATTAAAATAAGATAAAAAAATTCAAGAAAATAATTGAATTTTAAATGTTTGAGATTTTTGCTTGCTGTTCATAGTATCATTCTGAAATAGTTAGCCTTCAAATCGAAAATAGTTTTAGCCAAAGCTTTGTTTTTTTAAGTTTTCTCCTTATATTTTGCTCGCATTTTCTATTAGATTTTTAATAACTAGATTTTTGCAGCTTTGAAATATCAAATTTTGGGTTAAAAATTTTTTATGATCTTTATGTTACAGTGAGAATGTCAAAATACTAAATTAATCCTTATAATTGATTCAACGCCGTTATTAATTAAAATTAAGTTGGTTTTATTCTAATAAAGTCAAAAATAAAACGTTCGCGCAATTATAAATTTTCCCCAAATCGGGAAAGATATATTTAAAGTTGTTATAATTATACGCTGAACGAAGACTTTATTCTTGTTATGGGTGATTTCAATTTCTTTCATATGCCTAATCTCCTAACTGCATAGAATATTTCATTAAAATGCCATCAACAAAATTGCGCCTGCAATAATATCTCAAAAATTAAAAATTTTTAATTTATATATTTTTCTATTATTTTATTGACAAATTCGTGGTTCAATTAATTCTCTACCAAAAATTGACTATACTAAATCCCTTCGGGCAGGTAGCTTGATCGGAGTAATTTTATAATAAAATTTTAATGCCCGAAAAATCTATATTTATACAGAAATCGTTAGTAGCACCTAACCTGTTAAAGGATGATATTGGAAAACTTCAGTCGCCAATTATAAATTTGTGGTTAAATTACACCAACTTTTTTTTTGTACGCGGCCTGGATGTGTAAAAGCTTACTGGTCTCTTTCGAGAGGGGCTTCACGGTCCCCCGATCTGCCCATGCAGACGCCAGGTAGGCACCACTGATATGATTCAACGGTAGTGTGGGGGTCTCTCCCACTAAACATCACACCCAACCTCTTCCCGCTATGGACACCGTACCACAAGGGCATTGGCTCATTACACCAACTTCAGGTTCTGTTAATCAGGGGTTTCATTTGAATTTGACATAAATAATAAAAAAACCTGTTTTTAAAAAGAATATATTCTTAAGTAAGCCAACTTGAATTTATTCCTAAATATGAAAGTTATTTTTTATTTTATGTGTAAAGATTCATTAAATCCACTTAGGCTTAATAAGTAAAAATTCATTTTTGTTGTTTTCAACATGTTATATTAAATATATTTGTCAGCGTTTAGATGAGTCTAATTTAAAATACAAAAATGGGAATGAAATATTATGTTTTATAATTATTAATATATTTTTAATCGTGAAATTCAGATTGTGTGCAATTTTCATCCATTCGAAAATAACTTGGAATTTGATAAAAGGTTGAAAAGGATCATTTTTGTCGAAGAACACTTGAAAATACGTAGGGATGAAACTTAATCGTACTTTCACCATTTATCTGAAATCCCGTTTTCACTTGCAAGAAGTCCCTTCATATTCAAGAATAAAAATGATTGTGAGAAGGCACAAAAGGAATTAATCAAACTCATAGACAGCGATGCAGCAAAAAAAATGATTTCTCTTCAATGCCCGTTAATAAATTCTGGATCGCGTGTTTGCAGTCAAATCATGTTACGCCTGCGATTGTGTTTCACCTTCTATCTCTAGCAACATATTTTTATGAAATAGACTTTTCAAGCTTGTAATTTTTTAAATCTTAATGCAGAAGTAGATTTTTTCAGAAGATTATTTACGCTGGGCTCTTGCAAAGACTGTGATCCGATAATTTCTTATCTGGTGAGAAAGAAATAACCTTAACCTTCGCATTGACACTTTATTTTCTTGTTGTGTAGTTTTGTAACAATTTTGTAGAAATGGAGTTTACTTTTAGGCTGAATAATACAATACGACCCCCCCCCCCTCGTGCCACGAGCACGCGCGTATTATATTATTATTTTCTTTCTCATAATATTTCTATTTCGTAAAATATAATGCTATTCTCAATATTTTTATTAATAACATTATTCTCATCTATTTTTAGAAAATTTGGCTTAGTTCTTGGCGTCTTGAAAACATTTGATGGTTGTGCATGTTTATATTTCGATTCCTAACAGTAGCAAAATTGCAGCGATGAAGGAGCAAATAAAAATAATATTACTGCTAGTATAAGATCTTTAGAAATAAAAACACAAATAAACAACAAAATATTTATCTTTTATTTGGTTCAGAAAGCAGCAGAGTGAAAAAATTATCACAAACATACAAATCAGCATCATTTAAATAAAATAATTAAATAAATAGCCACGATTATATTATCTTTGTATATAAAGATGGGATATTGATGTAAATTGTGTTTTGTTTAAAGCGGGCTCATTAACAAATTTTATTGGCAACGAAAATTGTTAAACTCAGTATATCTTGGATTTTTTGTATTTTTACAGAATGATATATTATATTTCAGACACAACGCATCACAATTGAATTTACCAGAATGATATATTTTTAAATAAGAGCGCATGCGAAGATTATTATTGCCTTTATTTTTTTGTGCAAGTTCTTTGAGAACTTATCTTGCGTACAAAAAGAGAACCAGGTGTAGACATTTTTGCCTACCCTCTAAAACGAGGGGGGGGGTAAGTCCATTTTATCCTTGACCTAAAAAAATAGTTCGTTATACATTGCGGCTAATGAACGTATAAATAATTTGAGCCAGTTTATCAAAAAATAATCCGCAAACGCAGTTAATAATACGATAATTTTTTAAGACTTTTTATTTAAATAAATTATGAAATTTGCCCCAAGTCTTTTATAATAATAAACAAACTGCGGAAAGACTTGTAGTATTGCTGCATACATATATGCTTGGGAAATGTGCTGTTAATTAATGAATCATGCGCACGTTTTACAGATTAAAATATTGAAAGTGTGCATTGCTAAAATCAGCCTGTTTTACAAACCGAGTGAGCGAAGTAATTTATTTACTAAGTAAAAGTTCCGCCGAAACGCGCAGCTGCGGTGAGGTTATTTTTAGCCAAAAATATGAACTAAATATCTTAAAAATAGCTCAAGCCTAAAGCTATATTAAAAAATATCAGAGAGAAGGGTGGGGTTCTGTGCCATTTATACAACGCTGAGAGACATTTATACTGTAGAATTAATAAAAAAACAAAAAATGAACTAAATAGACGAATTGACTTCTTTTAATAAATCAGTAAGTGAGCAATTTATAAAATTCAAGTCTGAACTTATTAAAACCAATAGATACCTTCTATGAGCCTTGCTTGGACGGATTCTCCATTAGGTCCCATAGAGAGTCGGAAATCAAACTCCAATCTTTTTGCTAAACTAATTAAAAGGGTGTATTTATCCAAGAAATTCAATTGACTGATATGATATTCCAGGCTGGAATTATCGACAAGCGTAAATTTAGATTTCTTGAATTTATTTGTAAATTTTACATCAATAGAAGTTTCTATGATATTTTTAACGGACGTATTGGTTAATTTAGGTAAATTTTGTATCTCTGGTTCATAATTTATATTTTGAGAAATTAATTCTGAGGAAGTATGTCTCCTACATTGATAAAGATAGTATATACACTGGATTACTGACATGAGACGTATTTATTAACGACAACGCAGGAATACGTGATCCGACTATTCATTAGAAAATTTAATACGCATTCGGCTCGTAATAGTTTTACGATGCAATGAAGTCTCACAGTGTCGGCGAACATTTCGAAGACCCTTGTCTGAGCAGGATATAGTTCTTTGGCATGGGACACAGAAAAAAGAATGTTTATCCAAAGGGACATCGGACACAGGATAGTATTTTTCCCATTCTTTGTTGTATGAACATTTATGTCTGACGGTGTCTTTCGGCTTATTCAACGCCATATGTTTTGCGGCATCGAACATTACCGAAGTCTCGATCATAAGGACGATCATATTTCTGATGTGGATTAAATTTAAAAAAAAATTAAATTTTTTAAATATTACGGGAAATATATTATTGATCAGACACTATTTATTGTTTTTAGAAAATGTAATGCAAAATTAATATTACAACTAAATTTGTAAGAAACATATAGTCGGGATCTGTAAATTAATTCATATATTTATTTTGGAAGAAACAGAAACTCCATCTTGTATAAAGTTACACTCGGTAAACATCGGGGACTAATTTTATTAGATTTATTTACATTGCAAATGGCTCTATTCCTCACGTTTGAAAATAAAATGTTAAATTTTGTTTAATTTACTCACTGTAGTAGTTATTATTTCATGTTATAATTTCTATTTAAATTACCTAATAAGATTGAGGGAGAGGTACCCTCTTTCTGTTCTACTCTGTTTTTCCGTCAATGCAGTTGATGAAAAATAGTTTTTGTTCGGCTCAAATAGAAAATTTACACCTTAGGTCTGGCGGCCTGAAAAATTCATTTTTAATTTGTTTCAAGGTAAATTTCCATGGTGCGCGTAATCTGAGGCATAAATAAAAATAAAATCCTATAGATAAATATTTTAAAATGAATTTTGTTGTCCAATTAATTCAGAAAAATAAATAAAAATTATACCCCCGCACGGCGCATGCGACTTGGAAAATTGCCAAGCAAAAAAAATTGTTACGAGCCATTTATTGTCCTGTTTACTATCAACGGAAATTTAAGTTATAAGTAGATTTCTAGGACGTGCGTTAAACTTTACTGATAAGCGTGCGCTGTTTTTTTTCAAATAAAAATATTATGGGTCCACTGGTTAAATTAGCTACTTAATGACCCTGATGACTTGATTTTCTGCATTTGATTGTTCCTCAGCAGCGACGAGTGATTTTCACGTGTGGCGCAGAATATCTCCATTGTCTTTAATTGCCATCTTTTGGGCATTCTACGTTAACATAAAATTTTAAATATCATAAAATATATAAATGGAAGGAGGAAATCGATTCTGGATCATCCGTAAATTACGTAACACTAAAAATGACATTTTTTTTTAGTTCTCCTTGTCGGCTGTTTTCGTAAATTTCTTCAAGAACATACAAATCATCCAGCCCTTTTCTTTCACAAAGCATAACACAATTTAAGAACGACCCGTTGCAAGATTATATGGGAGCATGCGTATAGTAAAACATTTTTTTTAGTTCGGCCAAAAATATGAATGTAATTATATTCCACCCTTGTAGGCTTTTTTATGTTAAAATCAAAAAAACCATCATTCACAAAACATATCTTTAATTGTAATATAGAAACAACAACGGACCTATATTTAAGAATACAAATAATAATCACTACAACTTGAATTTAGTGCAATATTTTCAGATCAAAATGGAAACTTCTAATTGCACAAACAATTGAAGGTAACCACACATAGGCCATGGTTTATTCATCACTGCTCTAGATTTATGAAATTTTTAAACTTGACATCAAATTTGATCATAAGAAGTTTTCCTATAATTATGTATTTCTAAAGATTAACAATGCACAAAACCACCTTCAACTTAACAAAAACATTGTATGACTGGGCAATAGAATTTAAACAACGGGATATCCTCATAGGCCTGAATATTTTACTCTAATTAAAGGGGTCAATATTAGTTAGGGATAGCTTGTATTTTATCAATGTGGGGCTATCTAACAAATAAAAATGTTTCTTTCCACAGAAGTTATTGCCCCCTCCCCTCTGCCCATACTCCTACCTTATCATAAATGGCTGTGGCTCTTGTAGTAAAAATAATTTACTTACATAAAGGGGATAACTGCATATTACTTAGAATGGGCCCACCCACCATGTTTGACGTAGCCCACAGTTGCATGGCTTCGCTAATTTCACGGGAAACGATGTTACCAGATCTGATAAGACGTCCCTTAAAATTTTCTTGATATAACTGAAAATATGGTACAATAAAATCTAATCAATTGGGATAAGTAAATAAGTTGCCATGAGGGTAGAATTTTAGTTTTGATTCAATAATTGCAAATTTTTATTTTCGATTGACTAAAAAAATTTTCTTATAAATTAGAAAATAGTCTCTCGGTCTAAATTTAAACGTTAAGTGTCACATGCCATTTCCCCATGATTTGAATGTCTTAACATATCTAAAAGGAAAGCAGGTTATATTAAGCTCGGGGAGTAAAGGTGTGGTATTAACGTAAGAATAACGGCAGGGAAAAATTATTAATTAAAAAAGCGATTAAATGATTTTAGAAAGAAAATTTTGAAAAGATTTTCAAGGTTTAGTTCGGGAGATATCGTTATTCTAATCAGAATTTATTTGTAAAATCTTACTTATCTTTTTCAAGAGAGGCTTCGAGACCTCCCATCTAGATCCCCTTAGATGCCCGGTGGCATTACTGTCAAGTTTAGAAGTAGTGTGGAGCTCTCATCCACCAAACATAATTTTAAAACTCTTACCTCTACGGGCATTGTATTACAGAAGCATTAGCTAGGGAAAAATACATTATTAGAATGTGAATCAAGACCATGTCGTTCATTAGATTTAGAAAATGGCATTTTTAAGTTATTTTTTGAGCAAAATGAACGGCAAACAACTAGGGAGTTCGAAAACATAGTAAATATGTCCTATTGACCCACTAATTATTACCTCAAAAAACTATGGGAGGTGAAAAAGCTAAGTTTTCAACCAAGTTTCTAGCTTTTCTTGACATAAGAATGAACCCTTTTCAGATAAGGTTAATGCGTAAGACAAAAAAAGGCCCCTCATGAAAATATGATTTGAAAAAAATCAATAATCCCAACCGGATCTCAAAACAACTTTACACTGAAAAAAAATTGCTGCTCTTTTGTTGAATCGTAAAAAAATTGCTCTTTTATAATAATTATCAGGCATGGTAATCATTAATACATGTGCATACGTCAACCAGAGTTGACAATGTAGGGATAAAATTTCAAGAAAGGCAATCCGCCTTTGTAAACTAAAAAAAGTTTTACTTATCTTGAATGAAAAGCTCGCACGCATAAAAAGTTTCAACATGATAAATTATGTAGCTTGGTTGTCCATTTTTGCCTCCTCCCTTATACTCTTCTAACATAGCATTAATTGATTAAAATATTTTGATGACATCACAAAACGCTTTAAATGGTCAACACTTTCAAAATGATAATTAGATCTTTAATAAGTTCATCCAAGTTTTTTTTTGGTCAGGAAATCCAGTTTTACATAAAGCGAAATCTACAATAATTTAGACTCAACTCCATATTTTGCAGTCTCTCCTAGTTATAATCTGATATAAGGTTGACTCAAATTAAATATTATCCTTACATTAATGGATAATTATACATAAAATATGGTAATCCCTATGAGCCAATCTATCAGTAATACGGCGTTCCCAGAGAGACAAAGTTGAGTTGGTTTGTTTAATGGGCGAGTCCTACAGAATCCCATTGATGGATGCAGTAATATCTATCTGGCTAGCTGAGTGGGTAGGATGGTGTACCGCAAATCACTGTATCAAAAAATACTAGTTAGGCAAGACAATTCATAGTTTTAAAGAAAAAAAAGGGTCATCTTTTCCTTGCTGTTCGTACATACTTACAACTAGATATCTCCTGATTTATAAATGAACAATTTTTGTTAGAACATGCGCAAAATATTAATTTTTTTTCACAAAATCTTTATGATCTTTCATATGTCATTTAACTTTCTGAATGGTACCATTTACAATAAAAGCTAGTGTAATGTTTTTATTAATTAACACCTAATGGATCGAAGTAAAACTTACCACAAAAAAAATGACTCATATCACATATTTTGATAAATATACTCCATGATATTTTAACGTTGAATTTAAAGATTAGTTAACATAAACATATTTTATAAATATTTACTTATTTTTCGGTTTCTTTGTTAATAACATTTCATAAACATTAGGAATGATAAATATTTTCTTGATTCTATTTATGATAAAATATGAATGTAATATCCATAAAGATATTGAAAAAAATGATTATGAAATAGTTAAATGTATTAAACTACCCGATGAAGATCTTATGTGTCCAATTGATGAAAACTGTCTTATGGGTGAATTGTATTACTCTGGCTGCAGTGTAAAAGATGGGATAGTTTGTAAAGTTAAGCTGAATGTTATTTGAATAATAGGGTCGTAGAAAATTCCCAAAACATTATATTTGTCAATACTGTTTTCAACTTCCCTATGAAAGTTTAATATGTGTTCCTGAATATAAAGTAATAAAATTTTTAAAAAATAATAGAAAAATTATGATTTTGAATGTAAGTATAATTGTAAGCCTAAACCTGGAATTCTATGTACAGGTATGAATAAAATATTAAATATTAGGTTATAAAAATTTCTCAATGGTTCTACCATATCATTCTCAATATAAAAATTATAACAAAATAAAAGCTCTTGTATTAAAGTACTATTATTTATATAACCTTGTTAGTGTACTTTTTGGTTTCATGGGAGCAGATCAATTTTATCTTGGAAATTATGGATATGGATATTTTAAATTATGGACATGTGGTGGATTCTGGATAGGGAATTTTATAGATATGCTTAAAATTTATTATATTACATACGCCGTGCCAATATAAGGAATAATAAGGAACAGGATATTAAAAATCTAAAACATTATTTTTTTATTTTTAAATATTATTTTATATATTTGTTTTCGTTGATTGATATTATTATTTAATTGAGAAACAAAAAATTAAAAAATTTTCGATATTTATTTTGGTGAAATATAACGGGGACTATATTTATTGTTACACAATAGATATTTAGCACCAAAAATTGGATTGTTTGTTTGGCCTACCTTCGGGCTACGAATATTCTGCAAACGACAATTGAGCGCAAATATTTTTTTTTTTGAGGCTAACTATTTAAAATATAAGAATATTCGGTATTTTTCGGTTATACGATACGAACACTTAACAGTAAACTACCGCAAGAATTTCGTAGACCCAATAAGCGGAGCTAATACACAAACGATCGAGAGAACATGGAGATCGGTCAAAGAGGGAAAAAAATCGCAGAAGAGGAACGCATCTTCATCTTATGGATTCGTACATTTCAGAATATATATGGCCATCCACTCTAAACAACCAAGATCCATTTGAAAAAAATCTTAAAAATATTGCGGAATTTTGGCCACCGGAGATCTAAAACACGTTGTAAAAATACAATTTCATTACATTAAAAAATTTCATTTTTTTAATAAAAACGGCTCGTATAACCGAATAGAACCGAATATTCGTTAGTTTATGCTTTAAGATTTTAATTCTGATAATTAACAACAAAATTTTTACAAATTTTATTTTTTCTTTTATTATTCTTTGGCTCAATTGTATTTTTTCAAACATATATTTTGATCATTTGAAGGAAGCAGTGCTTTAGGCTTCAACTAAATAAGAAACTAACCAAACATACTGTTGTAGTAGTAAGATGCCCTAATAATTTTTTTGACTAACGTATCGGTCAGTGGCCGTTCAAAATAAAACCCTCTCTAATTTATATTTGAAAAATCAAAAGATATTAAGTGTATCTATCATTTTTTTTATCTCTCTCCATAAAAACCTGGGAGTTTTATTTATCAGTTTAGGTTCAGGGTGTAATGCGTCAACCCTTCACCGCGAGCTCTTTATAGTTTAATTAATTAAAATAAACTACAAAATAATACAAATAATTAAATTTGAAATATTTGATGTTTATACATCATTCTGAAATCATCAGTTTTCTAATCGAAATATTTTTAGTCAAGGATTTAGTTGTTATTAGGTTTTCTCATTAAATTTTGCGTACATTTTTTATTACTAAATTTTAGGTTAAAAAATTTTCTGGTTTTTATGTTACGACGACATAAGAGCAATACTAAAATAATCCTTATATTTTATTTAAGGTCGATGTTAATTAAAAATACGCTGGTTTTATCCTAATAAAATAAACAAATTTGCGGAATTAGGGGTTCAAACAATTGCCCGAGAATCGTCCGTTTTATAAAAGGCTTAGGAGTCAAAGGTTGTTCACGCCTCTATTTTAATCGTTTCTACAGAAATTATTTGGGCGCATGTCCTACTTAAATATTTCTAACAGGAAAACCCTACAAACCACGATATCTCTTGTTCCAGAAGTTTCCTGTCATTGAGAAACTATATAGGTAAGAATGGAAATTTTCAGAGACATAAAATTGCTTTAATTATTTTTGACTTTATTTTTATACGCAATCTCCAATATTAATGAAAAATAGCTTTACGAATTAATATTTGTATAAAAATCATACCTTATGTTTTTTATTAAGGATAATTTTAAGACAAAAATAAATGGTGGAAATTTTATTTTTTCAAGATTATGAATTTATTTGAGACTTATATTTTGTCTCGTGGGGCAATGCCTAGGGTATGGTGTCTCTAAAGAAACGAAGTTTGGTGAGGGAGAGTATCACAATATCGCTGATAATGGTAGTAAGGCCTACCTGGTGCAGGAATTAGTCAGAATGTTGGAAACGAGGATGGAACCCCTTATAACGAGATAAGTAAGGCCTACACATCCAGTCAGAGATAAAAAAAAGCCAATATTTTGTGGAATCGATTTTCGAATTTGATTCTTATTTCATCGTTTCCAATACTTTTAAGTTTTTCGGGAAATTGTAACGAAAGTAACAATGATGGTATGCGCGTACCTCAACTGCTCGTCTAAGCTACGATTAAATTTTTTCCGACGGCGATTTATTTTTCATATTTAATGTTGATTTGAATTTAACGAATGTTAACAAATTAACATGGTCAATTGTTCAGGTGATTGAAAACGCATTTAAATGGCGCGTAAATGAATGTTCGGTGATTATACCTCATGAGAGACAAACATTCAGTTGTAGCAAAAATTAGTATTTGATAAAAGTTGTCGTTCATATCTCCGCATCATTAGCGCGCTTATAATTTCCCGCCATTTAAGCATTTTAATGCGGTTGATGTAGTTTTGATTCTCTTATACCAGTTGAATCAGATCGTAAAATTTAGTTTCCCCGTTTGATCGTTTTATAGGTAAAAATCCTAGTATAGTACCGCCACTTTTTTTCGAAGAAATAGGTATTTCGAGGTAC
>SGJC01000419.1:0-14733 GCA_009887335.1 Henneguya salminicola
GGTTTAAATATTACGTAAATTCAAACACCGAAGAAAAGATATGTAGAAAAATTGTTGAAAGGTTAGTAAAAAATTTTAGCTATTTTTGAGCAGATGTACGTTCATTTTAAAAATAACTCATAGTAGTAGCTAAAATTTGTATCGTTGTTGTTGATGCAATTGCGTGTTTCAATGGATGGGGTAATTTAAGGAATGAAAATGGCGGATTAAACAAATTATAAAATTTTCAATAACTTTTACAATAATAATTATTTTGGTCGGTTGAAAGTTTAATCCCCGCCTCCATGTGCACGAATTTAAAAAAGGAAGTAAATTTTAATTTTTTCCTATTTCTTTAGTTTTATGTAATATCCTCTCTCCATTATACATTAAATTTATTCTCAAATCTACAAATTAATGTTTACAATAAATAGTAGCTTCATTGTAATCGAATAAGCATCTCTAGCTTCCAACACGACCTTCCTACCACTATGCCATCTTGCTATACCTAAACGATTTAAAAATTTTATTCAGAATTAAAATAAACTAAGCTACAAAAAATAAAACCAAAACCGAACTTTTTAAACTACGAGTGAAGTAAAGAAAAAAGGTCCTAGGTTGAACGGGACAGAATCCCCCCACCCCCAGCGAGCCAAAAATATGATAGGTTAAAAAATTTATCTATTGATATGAGAGGGCAATCAAAAAAAGTTTTATTAAACATAGGCCATTCTTTTCGGCATTGTTTTTTGGTACAGTGCCATCTCTGTATTCGTCTATTGATTCTCGAATTGTGACAATTAGGGCACTCAGTTGGTTGCTGGATTACTTCTTTTTCAATTAGATATAAAATTGTCGATTCGTCCGAGGAAATATATCTTTTAAGGTTCTTAAGCAGAGGAAGCATTAACTTTAAAGAGCATGCGTGTAAAATAATGGCGACGTGGGAATTCTGTCTCAGAGATCTCAGAATTGATTTTAAAACATCAAACAAAAATTTGAACCAAGATTTACTTAATTTCCAACACTATCTTTAAAAAAAATGATTCCAAATAATATATTTTTTGATTAATTAAATTTCGGGTGCCCAATGTAAGTTTATGGGACTTTTCTACTTTCGTCAAGAACAAGATATAGAAACTCGTTTTTTTATATTTACCAACCAACATAATTCATTTTCAATATGTAAGGGATATCGTACGCCAACTCCATCAACCGTAGTCCTAAATATATCCCCCATTGAATGGGATGGATATCTTTCCCCATTATTTGATTGAACCTTCCAATTAAAATGGGATCAAGAATTGGGAATCAACGCTTTGCAGAGAATATCGAGCCTAGTTTTAAAGAGAAATAAAAATTTTTAAATTTTTGCAAAAAGAACGTATTAATGGTCAAATTATTATATATGATTAAAAATCTCAGTAATAGCCATCCATCAATTATAAAATAAAGCCCATTCATGCATTTAATTCTTACAGGTTCGGTGGTATATATTTTCAGTTTTCACTGCTTAGTTAGGGAGTTGAGCTTTTCCAGCCTACAAATTTTTCGCATTACAAATTATTTAATAATAAAAGCTTAGTTTTGGGCGAAACTGGGACAAGTAATATACTTGGCGAAAAAAATAGTTGAATCGTTAAAATAAATTCGTGTATTTTTTTATATTTTTTAATTAGTTTCCGCATGCGAATGGGGAAGTTATTCTTGGAGGGATTAAAAATAACAATATTCTTTAATTAGTATTTTGCGTTTTTGGAGCGTAAAAATTAACTAATAAAATATCGTCGCTCGGCGGCAAAGAGCTATCGTGTTTCATCGGCTGACCGTTAAAATTATAATTTCTAATTATTTAGGGGGAGGGCATAATAGCCTCCAGGTGGCCTTAGAGAATTTTGAGGTGAGTTCCACTTCCAAATAGAAACAGGAGTATGGAAGTATAGTCAACAAAAATTTCACATCCTAATTCAATGTTTATTAAAGCATACACTGAGGCATCAACTTGAAATATCATTATGATTAAAGAAAAAAAATAATAGCAAAATAGACTAATTCTACATACTACGATATGAAACTAATATTTATAAAAATTTTTCGGCCAATTTTTCAATTCCCTTTGAGATCGTTTCTTTAATATTAATAGAACTAATTTTCTTCATCGTATCCTCAGCTGCATCTTTAATACCAGTATGAATGTAAATAAAATGTATTAATACCACATTTCGAGCAGCTTCCATTTGGGCCACAAAATTCTTATAAATTTCTGTTGGTGAAGTTTCATGAACAATTCCATTGATGATTATCTCATCCAAAATATAGTAGATCTTACAATAAAATATATTTCATTAACCTGTTCAAACTTTTCTACAAATTCACATTCGGTAATATTCGCGAAACATTTATCGATTGTTTGTACAAAAACCTAAAAAAAATATAAAATATTTACCTGAATGAGATCAATAGTACCAAGTTCACTTTCATTATTATCAATAAAAACAGCGAAATATAATGAAGCATACATTTTAAATACACATTTGGTTGGTTTGCCAACAGGCAAGATTCTAACAAAATATATAAGTTAACGTAAAAAATTTAAATGTTTAAATTTAAAGTTTTAAAATTGATGAAACAAAAAATTCGTTCGTATTAATATAAAGAAAGATATCACTAATATTATAATGAAATCCCAACATTGTATTTATTAATATGAAATATTACTTTACTATTATCTTAGATTTGTATAATTATCCATCATTAGTATTTCACAACAAAAATACCGTGTTTCTTCCATTAATATCATAATGTAAATAATCGGAAAGTACATAAAAGAAGCTTAAGTGACCTTCATCGTCTAGTAGGCATTATAGATAAAACACCCAGGCTATAGTAACTAAACGTGAATAATATTAGGGGGGAATTACTACGAAAAACGAATGTTTTTTTTACAGTTGTCTATTTATCTGCCTGGACATGCATATCCCCTCCCTACCACACCATTATGGGGCTTTGGTACTCGTAGGAAAAATAAACTAATATTTTACAAACAGAGTATCACAATATATTGCTTTGAGTACACCACCCTAAGTTTGACTTAGCCAATGCTCTTCTGATATGGTGACCCAAGAGAGAAAGGGTTGGGTATGACGTTTAGTGGGTCAGAGTCCCACTCTACTTCAGAATATTTGCAGGGGTACCTATCTGGCGCCTGCATCGGGCAGAATGAGTGGTCGTGAAGCCCCCCTCGAAAGAGACCAGGAAGATTTTTCACATCTAGTCCGAGTATAAAAAAACTTAGCCAACAGCTACTTAACTTTGCTGATCTCATGGGAAAACGTGTTGCCAACTGCGATATAACGCCCCTTAAGAGGATTGTATGTAATAAAGTGGTAAAACGCGTATAAAATTTATCCAAGAAAAAAATGTTGATCGGATAACCAATAAACAAGATGATTAATGCCTCAATAGCTTCGATCAATTATGGATCATAGAAATGTCATATATCCTCATGACTTTAGTTATTGAAAAAAAAACACTTAATATTAAAAAATATGGGTGAATCACAAATTTTTGTGTGTACAACAACGAGATTTAAGTGGCTGCAGTGTTTGGCTTATCTAATCTTGCAAGGGGGCTGGACTAATCAACATTCGATAGGATGCCATAATTCAAGAATAATATATATGAAAATCAAAACTCTTTTAATTAAGAATACGATTATTTGCTTTTTATTCCTAATATGTTGATTGCATGGATTTTAAGAAGGTGGGGAGGAGGTGTCGTTTTCCTTTATTAAAGTCAAAAAAATTACAGTAATTTTTATGACTAAAATGCTGATAAAAAAATTGAGTTGCATTATTTATAATGCAGATCTAAGAAAGGAAATAAAGTGAGGAAATTAAGCAATAAAAAATTATTTATTTATTTTTAGAACATTTTTTGGCATATTTGCTTATTAATAAAATGCACTTAAACAATCATCATGTTATGATTTTAAAATTTTGTAAGAAATACACACAGGATCAAAAAAGATGGATAAATTAAAAAAAAATATTAAAACTAAAAAATAAATACTGCATATAACTACTGAGTATAATTAATATTTTTCTCGTTACTTAAAAAATTTTATTTTAATAAAAGTTTTGCATAAAAAAGATTATAATGGATTTGGGTTAAGATATATTTAAATTAAATGGCCACGAATATTATAACAGATTGAGGAATGTAAACGGGAAGTTGCAATTCTATACTAAAATGATGGCACTTTTTCAATTAAATCTCGGTAAAATATGTCTATAAAACCTAAACAATCATAAGCCAGGTTAATTTTAAACTATTGCAGCTTTGAGACAAATATATTTAGGATGGGACCAGATAAATATAAACGAGAATTTTTTAGTTAATAAAAGGCAATAGAATATTATAGACATTACACGGTTAAGTAACGGATTAAATTTTTGTATTGTTTCCTTAACATTGTACAGATATAATTAAAAAAATCGAAATGAAAAAAATAATTACATCATGAAATAAAAGTAATCCATTGCAATAAAAAATTGAACTTCAGTCTAAAAATGTCATTAAAAATTTCAAATTTTAATACCCGTGACAAAATAATAATATTTTGCGAGTATGCGTAATAAGATTTATCATTGTGCTGATCTAACGTAGATCTAACTGACCTTATTTATATCGGCAAAAAAAACATACATTGAGCGTTGAAACTATTTATTCGATATTAATTTGATTACAAGATTAATAAAAATTTTAACTATATTTTTTGTATGAGGACAACTTTTGCATAGCGTCAACAAACTGGCCAAAATGTAAACCAAAATTAGTCATTACTGGTTGAAAGATACTTGATACTTATTTTTAAGTATGCCGCAGTATCTGAATTTTATGATTCTCAAAAAATTATATATAAATCATTTGTAGATTTAAAAATAATTGTCAATTTGATTCACTGCCTGCATAAAAATAATATATTCTCGAACTCTGATGATATCAAAATTGTAACGTATTAAAATAAATAGACTTACAAATTCTGAATTCACACAGTTGTCTACATTAACATAAAAAGTAATAATTGAATAAAGCAATTAAAATCAAACTCGCGAACGGTGAACGACTCAAAAAACTCTGACAATTAGATAATAAAGAGCAATCTACTGTTTGACCACGGCAAGCATCTAAGGTCGTCCTTACATCAGCGCTATCCTAGTTATATGAAAGAGGAAAATATTTTGTTTATTTATTAAATGCTTCATTTAATTTTAAATGTTAAAATCAATTCTATTTTGCGTTTGCGCATTGAGTCTGAATGATAATTTATACCAGATCTCCTTCCTTCATTGTTTATGAAACAACGGTTAATATTTTAAATATAAAAGCGAGTTTAATAATCAAACTGCTACTTTTTTTTATAAAAGATTAAACAAAAGAAGGATAACATTTATGCTTTAAAATTGATATCATACAGCCATGAGAAACACACTTCCTTTTACCAGTATAAAAATATAGAAATCTTATACTTGTATGAGTAAATATTTTTTTGTTTGTTTTACACAAAGAATTTTCAAAAATCGTGAATTAGATTTTTAAATCAAAAGAAATATTGACCGTTATAAATTTGATGCATAAATAAATATCTTCATTGTCTCAATTTAACGTAATATTTGGAACTGATTATTTTTTTCAGATAAAACAAATAAAGAGACCGACAGACTCTTGATCAATAATAAAGAATACAACAACAAAAATCCGACTATTTTTGAAAACCTGTAAAACTAAACAGGAATGAGCTCTAGGTGTGATTAATGCGTGAAAAATAAATATTCTGCAGAAAAAAAAGCTTTATAATTAAATATTAGAGCAATGGTGGAATATTTTTTATAAAATATCAATTGTAATGTGTAAGTTATTTCGTTTAAAGACATGGTGCCGTTAATTAACGATGACAAAAATTTTACAATATAATAAGATAGAACAAAAGTAGAGTACATTACAAAGATGTACGAACTTTTGTGGTAAAAATTAAACCAAAACAGGTGGTGTAATTTAATAAATATTATATTTGAGACTGGCAAAAACTTTTAAGAAAAAGAAGGTTTATGTCGAATTTCGTGTGGAAACACCCTGAGTTGATTATTGTCATAATCACTTTATTTCTAGAGAATATGGATTAAGACTGATGCACTTTTGTAAAATACTGCGATTTCAAAGAATCAAAAATATTGGAAAAGTATATCTGAATGCATTGCATGAGATTTTAAATCATTGTTGGCGAAATTATAACATTTTTTATACACAAGGAGATTTCTATGGCGACAGGAGAAATATGATTAGTTCGGACTTGGGCGGTCCTATATAAAAATTCTAAAATTAAAATTCTATGCTTAATATCAAGATCCATTCGTGTGCAATAAGAGCAACTATCCCGTTAGTGGCGCAGAAGCTATGCACATGCGTTGAACGTATAACAGCCGTCAGGAACAACTGAACACACTCGGATTGAGTTATCAAAGTTATTGCACGGCTCATTTAATAAATTGAACCATGATATTTTTATCTATTTAACTTCCATTGTTTCCATATGGTCGTTCATTTTATCTAACTTATGTCATGGTAAATATATCTATCAATTCAAAAAATCATGCATCTCTTTCCTATAATTATGTGAATAATGTGAAATCAGTTCAGATTTAAATTAATTTAAGCAGAAAATTATATTTGTTGCAAATGTATATGCTGAATCTTTCTGCGCGTGCTCGTGGTGGGATGTTTTATGCAAGGCTTTCTTGTTCTACAGAAGCTATTATCAAATTTTCCTTTATAAAATCATAAAGTACACATTCAATCAGCGAGTACTTAATATATTATTAATGTGGTAAAAAGAGAAATAGCTAAACATATTTTGATATTATGTAAAATTAAAAAATTAATTGCAAGAATGATTAATAAATAATTTTTATATTGGCTTTTAAATTTTTGAAATGTTTAGTATAATTTTTTTTTAAACTCTCGTGTTCACATGAATTTTAAAGACAATAAAAATAAAGAAATCAATTAATTGAATAATAAATATTGGGAGATAGTTAGAAATTTAGATATCTAACTGCTAAAGAGAAATACCGAAAAAATAGCTTCGAAAATACTCCACGATTTAATAACCCTGTAAGTAAGGCGCCAAAAGAGCGATGCATAATATTATAGTACGATAGATATCCTCACCATCGCCGCTAGTTAGAATCATGTCAGTTTTCTAAGGTCTAAAAGTTACCGTGAAATTTATTTTGAAATAGACCAGTGAGATTTTACTAATCCCATCGATATAAAAAAATATTTGTATAATATATATGTTTTATTAAACGTAGAGACCCTAGCATGCTTTTGGATGCATGACTAGTATTAGTATATAATAAAGCCATGAACCTATAAACCTACAACACAATATAGTGTCAGAAAAAAAGTGGAAACACAAACAGTAAAATATTCATATTTTAAAAAATAAATGAGCCTTCTCATTTTTTGATACATTACTTTAAACGGGAATTGTTTGCTCGGCTGGATATCAATCGGTCACCTTCGTTGAATTTCAAAAGAAAGCATGCCTCCATTTTTTTAAATTGTTATCAAATTACAAAAGAATTCATTTTACATATGTATAAATGATATCTACTAAATTTGCACGGTTTTATTGTTTATTTAGGGTTTGTCACCCGTATATATAAGAAAAATTTGACTAGAATCATTTAATACTCGATCCAGAAATTTTCCGGCAATGCGCGAACCCGGACGAGCAATATTTTGGAGTCAACGAAAAATACGAAAAAATAGCAACAAATATAGTATTTTGAGTTAAGATTCTAATAATAAAATCTATTAAGTTTTTTTTTGCAATCCAAACCTATTATATATAGTGCATAAAAATATGCAGTTTTTACGAACTAATTACAGTTGAAAATCGAAACTCCTTAAATCAGTATGCTCGGAACAGCAGACTGGCTTACTCTTTGAAGGAGTCTGACTAGTTCTATGGGTATATATAATATCATGAATGGGGTTTGTTTGTTTCCTAGTCCTTATAAGAAGTAAGATAAATATTTCTCCTATTTTCGTTGGCGGGCATGCGCGAAGATGTTACAAACGTTTATGCTTATTATATCAAATCATTGCTCAGTGTGATCATGTGTGAAAATTAAACGTGAGATTACGAACTGAAGTTGCGTCGAATAAACTCGAGCCGAATGCGCAAAAATGCGGGGTATTTCCGTTTATTTTTACCAATGATAAATTGATACAATCTTTTATAAATTTTAATGTCATTAATGTTATTAAATCAAAAGTGGATAAAATGTAAATATTTTGATCATAAAAATTTCTTAACAGTAATATTCTTACTTTGTTGAATCAAATATATTGCAACAACATGAAGGTATTTCAAAAACTCGTAAATATGTATTTTGTATTATCTCCTGCTGAGTTTTTACATCCTTAAATAAAAATAACGTCAAATACAGTTTCAAAATAAAATCTTATAAACTTTGATTGCCCAAATCTATTGAAGACAATTAATGCAAAAATCATTTATGTTAATACGCATGTCAGCCAGTTAACTAATCTACGATTAGTTGAGTTAGAACACATTGTTATGGCTATCTATCATATATTAATTTTATATTCCTGAGCTGAAGGCAAATTTTGACTAAAACTATATTTTTGTTGTTTTTTTTCAACTGAAATTTTTTGCATAATTTTGCGATTTTGTTATAAAAATTTTATCTGAAAGTGTTTAATTATAAAATCATATTTAATCTTGAATTTCTGTATGAGAATAAATGTGCATGACAGAAAAGCGACAACTTTCCATTATAATCAAGCCTGCGCAATATGTTGGGGGATTTCTATACATTTTCTATTGGCCAAATTCAACCAATAATAATGCGGTGTGAGTTTTATATAGGAAATATTGCCACATCTTTACACATCATTTTGAAGAAAACGAGTATTCTTTATTTAAATTCTCCTTATTTCAGACTCTTGGAGGAAATAAACTTTTATTGCGCACGAGCCTAATTGAATTTAATGTCGGATAAAATCAGAGGTGGAGAGGCAAACTTATCCTATACAGGCCATATTTATCTAAGCTAAAACCCGCGAGCCCAAAAATGCCTAAAAAAACTATTATAAATTTTTTAATTGTCATTAAATTCAAACGCTCGCACGGACCAGCGACCAACAATTAATTTTGTAATGACCCTGATTTTCTCAAAGTAACATACTATAAGCACCTACTTTTTTAGAAACAAAATATGTTGGAATGCTAAAAAAATAGCATTCAATAAATGAAAATCTGAAAAAATCATCAAAAAAACTTGAACTAAGCTTAGCGCCAAAAATTAAATTGACTCGAAATTTAATTCAGGCATTTCGGGGTAGGATGAGCTTTTACAATTTTGATGTAATTATCAGTTCGGGATACTTTTCATTAGGTTTTAGGTTTAGGTTTAAAAAAAAGTCTGCGCACACGAAATGCCCTAAACAAAATATTGTTGATCAAAATTGATAGATTGCTTCTTTATAAGTAAAATAACGAGGAGAAAGTAGAAGGTACTCAGATTCATTTAGTTTTGCTTCAAAATAATAAACTTATTTCTCCGAGAACACGTTGAAATTCCAAAAAAATTTAATATATTTAAATTCAATAAACAATAAACATTCAAAAGATGGCACTAAAAGCATGCAGGCGGCACGGCGATTAGTTCTAAATTCGATGTATCAAATGCTAATTCTATCTTTAAAATAGATGTCTTTATTTCGACCTTATTTAATAGAGAAAAGGACGTCGATTGCATTTTTGAAAACGCTAAAAATGCAGTACCTTAAAAGATAAATTATCCCTTAGAATAAATTGGTTGGGTATTTTTATAGATTGAAAATTTATTGACTCAGATTTAGGTGTTTGATTTTGATCACTATCCAGGCGAACACTAAGTTTTTACATTAAGATTAAAAGAAGATTGGCATAATTAACACTCAGTATATTTAAAAAAATGTATTGAATGGTAAGAACTATCCAAAAATAATACTTGCCTGCATAACATTAAACTCAAAATGGAAGAAGATAAAAAAAAACGCTACCAGATATGTAGTCAAACTTCTTGTAGTAATAATTGGTAATGGATAATATCTGACCAGCTAATTTTATATGCCTACCAAACTTTCAGTTATTGGGAATAATACAATGCTTGAAATGTATTTCAATGAGTGCAAAATCTATACCCATATTGAAAATTTGAATCATCTTTGTTAGTTCGGAAACCGTTTATGGAATTTTAGTATAAAAAAACTCCTTCTACTATTTTAAGAGACCAAGCACTCTAAAAATGTTGATCAGCAGATTCAGCGCATGCTCTTTACATCTTAAACGTACTATTTGATAAAGGGGGCACTGTTTCGAAAAAGTAATCAATAAATACTTCATTTGCACACTAAAAGAGTTTTTGGGTAAAAAATCAAGTTTAAGGTGTGTTTTCTCGCTGGCAGTGATCCCGATATTTTGTTGGATGATAAATTTATCCCGGCGCGAATGTTGTTTATCTGCCATTAATAACTCTTTCACTAATGCAACCAATTGATATAAGTTCTATTGGGAGATACAAATCTTACTATTTTTAAAATATGTTTTTGAAGGCAATTAAGTCGTTTAACGATATTAATAAAGAATGTCCTATTTTTACCACCAACGCCGCAATATAAAAAAATGATGAAATTTGTATTCATTTTAAAATATAATTGTGATACATTATTTTTAATATTTGGTAAATTTTACAAGGATGGGAAATAAGAAATTATGTCATACTGGCTGTAATTATCAATTCAAAAAAAGATATAATCAACCAGAATATTATATTTGGGGTAAAAAAAAAATAACAAAATATAAAGACAAATTAATAAACAAAAATAAAGTTTTGGTTAAATCCTAGTATACGACTGTCACTTTATTGTTTATATATCAATTAACATTTGCGCAGTTAATCAAAATATGCAATTGTCATCATCAGATTCATACGGAGAGCCAAGTTATAGTCACATATGTGTATTCGAAGCGCATGCGCGTTTTTGTATAAAAATGAAACTCCGCGCTTTAAAAGAAAAAATCATATCACAAGAATCAAATCTTCGGTATTTAATAGATCAGGGTCTAATATCAATATCTTAAAGATGCCATAAGTGCCGAAATCCAATGATATTGAGAAAAGTTTCAGACGAAGAAGAATATGTTTGTTATAAACGTACCTGCAGAACATCGCGTTCGATAAGACACGGGTCTTTGTTCTCTTCATCGAAATTTGAGTTAAATCAAATAGTCCTTTTACTCCATCTATGGTCAAAGATATATCCACCAGAAATTATTATGGAAGATTTCGAATTCTCGAAGAAAACGATAACACATTGGTCACGATTTTGCCGAGATCTAGTAATTGAATATTTTGAAGGATCTATGGCATCAAAAATTGGAGGTGAGAATCGAGATTGACGAAAGTCTTATCGTACGAAGAAAGTACAACAGAGGTCGTTTACCCAAACAACAGGAGATGTTTGGGGGGGCATTGATTGAGATACCACGGGGCGGACAAACTTTTTTATTGAATTCGTGGAATCCAGGACTGAAAAAATTTTGATCCTAATCATCTTAAGAATAATTGAGGTTGGCACTAAAATTATTTCTGATGGTTGGAGGTCATATTCAAATCTATCGACCATGGGGTTCCACCATGAAGTGATAATACACGATAATTATTTCGTTGATCCTAACGATTCTGAGGTTCACACCCAAAACGTAGAGGTATGTGGAGCGTACTTAAACGCTTTCGGCGAAAACATGGTACGCGTCAGTCGCCACATGAATTCGAATATGTGGCAGAATTTTTCTTTAGATGGGGGAGAGAGGGCGTATATCAAGACCTTGTTAACCTAATTAAAATTAAATATTCTTTCAATTAATTCAGTTTTAAAGGTTAACCGCTCTGTCTCTTCTTAATAACCTTTTTATCAGTAAGTCTGATTTCTATTACATCCTATTAATAAAGAAATTCGATCATTTTACACATAAAATCGATATTAAATCACAAAACTATCACTTTTAAAATTTTGTTCCGAATAAAAATAATATTTAGATATAGTTAGCCAAATATGTACTTGTTGCTATAGTGTGCTGTTTCATTCGATATTTACTATTTTACGTCAATGAAAATGATAGGAATGAGTCTATACATAAACAATTTAAACCACGAAAAGCCATTTTTGCTGTAATGCGCACGCTCTTATGTGAAAATGAAGTCAATATAACTCTCAACTGCGTCATAGAATATCTATGAAAATAATCAGAATTTTTTATAACACATATTTAACGGGTTAAAAGCGGCGGTCGTATACTAGGATTTAAAAAAAAAATTTTATTATTATTATATTTTTCGTGCATATTTCGAATTTCGTGAAATTTTACATTTTCTCATTTTACGCAGGCGTTGACTTTACTCCACTAGACATCTCAAAATATCTATAATGGCCTCAAGTTGATAAATAAAGCAACTCATACCAAATAAAGTTCATCAAAGCCCAATTATTGTTGTGTCAAGAAATATCCTCCAGAAATAATTAACAGTTTTCATGTTTAAACGTGATATTAAGCATAAAATTTAAAAAAAAAAGAATGAATTTAACTGAAAACAACTTAATGTCTTTGGAGTTGGCATCACATTTGATGATGTGTGTGAATTTCTCGGACAATAACAAACTTATTTTAAGCCCCACTTAATATCTCAGAAATAATAGTCTTATTCAGTGAGCACAGTCAGAATTTTGACAACAATAAAAAAATTGAAGCTTTCGCTTCAGATGTAAAGAAATTATCCATAAAGGGAAGGATCAAGACTTTTCACCAAAAAGATCGGTCGTTAGTAAAATTTGAAAAAATCGATACAAGTTTCAAGGGGTTCCAAACTGTTAACCATCGCATTTATTCTTATGTGTATAGCTAATAGGCCATCAACCGTGACATTAACGTCCGAAAACAAAATTTACCCAAAATATGTTGAAGAAGACGCTCAGAATAAAATCAAGATGATTATCATATAAGTGCCATCTTTATTAATTTGTAAAAGGGCGGGAATTAATGGTAGAATTCGTTTAAAATAATCCCTATTCTTTATAATTTGATTTTAGGGAGGGATCTCTACCGTGCGAACTCAATTTTATGCATTGCGAACATAAGTGCAGGGGAAAAATATGTTGCTACAAGAGATTTTTTATTGAAACAGTTAATACTTAAAGGCCCGATTGCTTAATTCTGTGTTTTATTTAAAGACTGTTCGATTCAATTTTATATTAACGTGTTAATGAAGATTACAAATAAAATAGCTAAAAAAAATACCAGAAATAGGAAATAAATATTGGTTTCATATATTTGAATTTTTTAGCCTTAATTACTGTTTTTTTTAATGTTGTAATTTAAACAATCAAAACAGAAGTTTTTTATTCGAGCCATCTGAAAAATACATTAATTTCGAGAACAAACGACAAATTGTAAACAATTTAAAATATGTATCTGATGTTTCCAACACGCCAAGAACTAACCTTAAAATTCTAAAATTGATGAAAATAACGTTAAAAATAAATTTGTTGAAGATATGATTATATTTTACGAAATAGCAATATTATTAAAA
Source organism: Henneguya salminicola (assembly GCA_009887335.1). NCBI lineage: Eukaryota > Metazoa > Cnidaria > Myxozoa > Bivalvulida > Myxobolidae > Henneguya > Henneguya salminicola. The sequence continues at coordinate 13,707 of SGJC01000419.1, forward strand.
AGAAAATAGTTATATAATTTACGCACGCTCATAAAAAAATGGAGGAGGGGCTGCTATTTTTTATCATTCACTCTCTAAAAGGTAATTTTTTTATTTTTAAAATATCAAAAGCGATTTTTTATTTTCACAGCCATATAAAATCTAAAATTATTATGGTAGCATTATTTTATGGCAGAGTAGATCAACGATGGTTCTATTAATTTTATTGCTTTATACTTCATATGCGAAGGACGACATTTTTTTATTTTTTTTAAATAAGGTTTTGGGAATTGCTTTTTTTAATTGAATATTTTACATGATAATCCGATTAATTGTGATTCGACAAATAGAAATGTTGATAATTAAAATAAGCAGTTTAATAGATTGACCCAAATCTTATGCTCATGCCCAACAATCGTATTTTACTTACACGGAAGATAGGGAATATATCCTTGTTGCTCAGACTTTTTTTTTATAATAAAATTGAATGTAAATGACAAAAACGATTTTTATTGATACATCGTTAATTTTCATAATTGATCGGTGCATTCCATTTATGAAAAAACTATTATTTTATCAAAAACAGCTATTTTGTTATTGTCTTGAGTAAAACTGATCACGCGTCATATATTTTAAGAAGAAAAGCACGGTGATTCTAAATTTATACCGGTATCTTTAATATATTGTCTTGGAAATATATTTATGGTCAATAAAAACATTTTTTATAGAAATTAAATTTTTCTGGCCAAATCTCATATTCAATCGGTTAGAAATCACCTTACCTTTTTTCTAAAATTTAATGATCATTGCATAAAAACAATAGGTAAAACAACATAGTGTGAATTTTAGGCTAAATGACACAATAGCCTCCTCCATTTTTTACGAGCATACGCATTTGTTTATCAGTATTTTCTTACTTACAATATTTCTATTTTGTAAAATATAATCCTATTCCCGTAATTTTTATTTATAACGCGTTATTCTCATATATTTTTAGAAATTTTGGATTTGTTCTTGGCGTGCTGGAAACATCAGATGGCTGCGCATG
>SGJC01000420.1:0-14721 GCA_009887335.1 Henneguya salminicola
TCATAGGAAATCTATAAAATCTATATGAAAAGAATCACAATTTATTATAACACATATTTAACGGGTTAAAAGTGGCAGTCGTATACTAGGATTTAACCACGATTTCTATTGTACTCACATTATTTACGAACCTAAATCCTCGTGAAGTAATCGAATCGATTCCTCCTAGCAATTCATTTGTGGCGCGGCGTATCGATAAAATATCAAATGATGTCTAAACACACATAAAGAATGTACAATTATATCTACAACTCGATGAGATAACCCTTCTCTATTTATGGCGTATGTGAGATATTTACATGAAGGCGAGCTAAAAGAGTAAAAGATATTTGTTAGGAAAATTTTAACGGACAGTAATGGAGAAACAATTTTTTGAGAAGTAAATAATTGCTTTGTTAAAAATCAAATCCGGCAATAAAATATAATGAAATGTGCTACAGATAGAGCTACTGCTATGACAGGCATATACAAATAATTGATTTTATATTTACTGTTTAATCCATCGACCTCACTTAGTGTATACAAAAATAAAAGGGTCTTTACGTGATACACTAGAAATTGCAATCAACTGAATAATTAGTTATATTAAGTTTAACGCGGTCAAAAGTTGTATATTTCTACAATTATGCGATACAAATAATGAAGAATTTATACGTTTGCTTATGAATACAGAAATACGTAGGTTGTCGAAAAAAGAACTGTATTTCTCGCTTTGTGGATTTTTGGGAAATTGAGGTGACGTTTTTTATTTGAGTGATATATTTGAGAAGCTTAATTTGTTAAACAAACAACTACAAGTTAAAAATTGTGACTTTATTTTGAGCAAAGAAACCATCATTGGGCTTGTTAGAAAGAATAAAATAATTTTGATAATTTTAGTCGTGTTGAATTGACACAGTTCACGTCTTTAGCAAGAATAAAAAATGATTTATAGGATTGAGAAATAACACTATATTTTAGTGATTTACAACAACTGCATGAGGATATAGAGCTGCTCTGTATATATTTACTAAGTCGAAATATTCCAGAGTTGGTAATTAATCCTATTTGTTCGAATGCTTATTTACAAGAAACATTTATAGATCTTTAGAAGAAACATACGTACAAGATGCATTTCGAACTAATTCAACATCATTTTTGGTTTCAAAATAGGATAAATGAGAGGTTTCTACTTCTTTCCAACGAATCAAAGTTGTTTTTATTGGCATTTCATATTTTTTATTTACTACAGTAAATTATCTACTTAACAAAACAAGGAACTGGTTTAATATAATAGACATAGGTGATCTTCGATTATGGCTTACATAAATAGAGTCAGATATGTAAATTATTGTTTCTGAACAAGAAGCTCAGGGGTCTCACTAAAAAAATAAAGTATTAAAAAATGCATATTTATTATAAGAATTATCCATTTATTATTAGTTAATTAGAGGCGTTGGATAGGAGGGCACATAAAAAAATAGGTTGAGAACCACTAATCTATTCTTTTAAGTCTGGCGTTTTTTCCCAGTTTTATGAAGTGGTAGGTGTATTTGAGAATATACTTTAAAACTAAGCTGGTGTTAATTAAAATTAAAAACTTGCTTAGGTTATAGTCTATCCTTGCAATAATTTCTTGAATTATGATAAAAAAAAAACAAGCAGCTCAATCAATTAAATCATATTATCCCTTAATTTTATTGTTTAAATTAAACCTAGTTTTGTTCTGTCTTGTGAATACATATTTCAAAATAGGATAAATGCTATTTGGGGAAACATGTTATTGTTAATACGATTATTCTTTAACGTTATTTATCGAACTATAAATTCATAGCATTCTCTTCCTTGAATTACCCCTTTTGATACACTTTACTAATAACATGTAAGAATTTTGACCTAAATAAGAAATTAGAGCAATTTTTTTTTCTAAAATTTTCCTCACGAAAAAATAGTTTTATTTGACTTAATAGCAAAAACTTAAAATGAATTTAATTTTTATGTTTAAATTTTGTGATCATCTTTTATTTTTTCATTAAAACTTATTTTCGATTTAAGGAATTTAAAAATTGTTGGAAATTTTTTTTCTTGATTTTAAACGAAAATTATGATTGTAGTGAAGGATAGATGGCCGTTTTCTTCCATAATTTTATTAAAACTAAATAAACCTAGATTACATATCCAGGTGTCTTAGCAGAATAAAGGTAGTTTAACATTTTTTTTACCTGCATATATACAAGTTTTAAGCACGACTCGATTCTTCCTACTCATTTATCAAACCGGTAAATACGGCGGATTACTGTACGCGCATGCGTTACACATAATATTACAAATACAACACAAAAGGATCAAATTTTATTTCTAATAACCTTGAATCGTTTGTGCACATGGCCAGTACACTAGATTTTTATTCTGCATACTCCTGCAGAACGTATTCACCTCAGTAAAAGAGAACTAAGCGTACTTAGGCTTTTATTTGTTATTTTATGCTTAGAATATTAATTTAATCTGTAACGGTTATATTTTTGGCGCCATTTTATCTAAATTAGATGAAAATCTTAAATCGAATACAAAATATTTTTGTAAACAAACTACTCACGCTTTTTTATTAATTACATTAATTATTTTCTTAATTTTTCCCTTTTGGTTAGTATCTCGTCTTTTAGCTTTTTCAGCTCTTTCATAGTGAGATAAAGCCTTTTCAAAAGAGTCGTTGAGTTCACTAACTAAATGCATCATCTCTTCTCTTTTGTAAAGAATTTTCAAAAAATAAATAAATCAATAAATACCTTTGGAGCAAAAATGTAGTCATTTTCGGATGTTAGTGATAAATATTTAGTAAAATCATAATGTTGTTGAATTCTATTAATATTTTGAAAAATAATAACATGTTGATAAGTTTCTGATCAAATTTATCAGTTATTGTTTCGTAACTCTTAAGCGAATCATCTGAAGCTTTACTAATGGCCCGAGCCAAATTTAGAGGATCCAGATCAGATGCCTCTTTAAATGCACCACCTATTGGGATTATCAATGCAGTAATCTACAATATTCGGTGAGAAGCTCGACGAGTAGTTTATGCACGTCGGTAATCGATGGTTGAGATTTTTGCGGAATATAAGAGTGAGGGCCTAATGTATTAATAATATCGAAGAAAGAGTCAAGCATATAAGTCATATCCTTGTAGTCATGATATCGATTCTGTGAAATCCAGACTAAAATCGTGAAAGAGTTAACAATTTTTTTTATTTTTTCGGTTTCCTATCAAAATAATGATTGAAAGGGAACTTTTTTTACATCGGATAAAAGTGAGCTGTTGTTATTAAGCCATATTGTTATAGACTCCGAATGTATAGAGGCCTCAATGAAACTATTATTTTAATGAAAGTAAATAACTGCTCGAGGTTACTACGATAGATTGAATAAATTTCATTCGCTAACTCTTTTACCTCGATCTCTAGTGCGTTGATGGAAGTGATATTCTCAGACGGTCTGAAAATAAATTAAATGTGATAACATGTTATAACCCTCAATATTTGAATCGCCGAAAGAATTCATAATTTGCACACTTGAAGACAATGCATTTGATTGCGCAGACGCCAACTCGTTCAAATAATTGAGTTTTAATAAACTTAGCATAAAACTGAAATTAAATACTCTTTAGAATAGGAAGTTAACAGATTCTCGTCGTCAATTAAACATTTTAAATTAGCTAAAAAAATAAATTTTTAATTTTACCATAAATCTTTTTAAATTCCATTGAATTTTTAAAATTGAAATAGCTAGAAACTGATTGGCATATGTTTAAAGTGTTATTAATATTTTTAAAAGTTTTATCGATTAAATATTCAAAATTGAAATTATTTATATCTTTGAAAAAAATATCGAAAATTAAATGAGTTGTATTTAAGTCCCGATTTCGGACCATTTGTTTTATTTCATTGTGTGTATAATCGTAGTGTGATTTTATGGGGGATTGGGTGTTATCTTTCAATTTTGAAATAGTTTCAACCGTATCGTGAGCTGTCGAGATTAGAGTATTATGGGAAGAAGAAAGTTGGAATACGTATTTATCCATATTTTCCATATTATGAATATTTTTTTTTTCGTTTATCTCCAATTCCGTATTTAGTTGACTTAAATATAATTTTAAATTTTCTTCTTGCCGTTCTAAATCAATCGCTTCCCTACGCATTAATCCGTACAGAACTTCCATTTCCTTCAATTCAATATCAAGTTCTTCTATTGTGCTATATTTTGCGTCTTGGTCTGGTATTTGCAAAATTATATCTAAATCTTTTTCAAATATCTTTCTATTGGAAGATTTTAGTATATTTTCATAGCTGATAATGTGATTTGGATCAAGAACACACTCTTTTTCAAAGTTTTGTTCTATCCATCTAACAGCATCGCCAAATACAGGATCTGATACCAGATTCGCGTATTTATGAATTTTCGGTCGATGTATTCCATATTTTCTTTCTGAATAAATTACATGACTAGAATAATCCGGCCCGCCAATTTTTTTGGTAATTTGTATGAATTGGCTTACAATATCCGCCATTTTTTTAAAACTCTTCGCGCTTCTCCGTCAATCTCTTTTTAATGGTTTTTAATAATTTTCAGATTCCATATAATTAATAACTACAACAATATTTAAAATCTATATTGCAATTAGGACAACTAATTAGCCGTAAGAAGTGTGAAAAACCAAGTTTAAAATTTTCAAAATATTTAATACTTTTACATATCTTTTTTTCGAAATATCACTAGTTTCATTTGACAAATCTTTATTGTTTTCGCATTACAACGGAATAAAAAATAGAACGCCCACCCCCGCAAAATATAAACTCCTCAGTGTTTCGTGTACATTTTTTCATTAGTTTTCGCCTTTTATTATCTTTAATCATGTTTAGGTTCACGAAATAATTAGTAAATGCGTGTCCCCTCTGTGTTTCTTTCTCGAATAAGCGAATAATTAAAAAAAAAAATTAAAAAAAAATGTTTTTGATTACTCTAATTATAATGTATTTCAGGTTTATGTTAAGCAACTAAATTCATAGACAGCCCAATAAAAAATTGCAGTAAAGCAAAGGATATTCAATGAAACCTTTCATTTTTATTTGAAAGAGATGAGCCTAATAATTTAATATTTTACTATAAAAAATGGTTATTTCGATGTTTTGGTACTAATTTGTACATTTGGGTAGAGATAGGAATGAGATCTAACATATCTAATTATTTTTTTATTTAATGTCTTATTACAAAAATAAGTATTATATTACACGTATAAAGAGTACCAAATAAAAATTAAGACTGATACCAATTGACCTTTTATAAAATATTATTAATCCGATTCTCTTTTTGTAGCATATTTTTGTATGAAACTCATCATTAAAAAAAAAGATGGCAGTGCGATCGCATTCAAATTGATAGGAAATTCCATATAATTCAATCATTATGTGTTGTATTGCCCATATAAGGTTTAAAGGTATGTTGAATGATTAAATGAATTTTTTTATCTGAAGCGAGTGTATTTTTAATAAAAAAAAAGCGTAGAATTGGCTTGAATATTTTGGCCTAGACGCATAATGCAGTTTGTTTTGTTTTAAAAAAAAGATAAGAAAATTTCGACTTAATTATTTTATCTTTACATAACAGTAAATAAAAGGATATTAGATAAAAATTTTAAATTAATGAAAATAAAGTCGAAAATTAAACAAAAATCCTGTGTAAAAAACACTTGATGTTATTCTGTTCATGATATTTTCTGTTACAAAATTCAAATACATAAAACAAGTTTGACAATAAAATCGAGTTTAGTTTCAAAATTTTCATCTTTATAACGCGATAAACGTGCTAGATTTTGTTTTGTTTCAGAAATAGAATCAAGAAAATAAAGTGAATTTTATTGCCTTCCTATGTTTATGTTTGCATAGTGAAATAAGAAATTACATGCATCAAATATAAATAGATATTACCTGCATCAATTAGCCTTGGCAAAGGATCCGTTAACGTTATTCCACGAGAATATTTTATTGTTAAATCAAAGTTTGATCAAAATCTATTTTTAGCGTAGATACGCCTAATTTGTTGTGCATTGCAAAAATCGCCATAAATAAAGTTAAAACTGATCAAAAAGATATTAAAAAGAACATGGATTAAAAGAGACGCCTCTAATTTCAAACATATTTCTGACACGTATGAACTAATTTTAATTATATTAAAAGGAAATTATAAACTCGTGAAAGGGTTGGGGTGGTACATTGCCGGCTTTTATTTGTTCTTTGTTAAGAAATATAAAAAACAATTATATCAGCCAACTGACGTGAATACACCTCTGCAAAGACTATCAGTTATAATGCAGAAGTGAGCTCCTATTTTTCCTATGTAGGTCGTATTGCCCCTAGCAGTAGTTCTTGGATTTTAAGCTTATTAAATGACAACCTCCCAATGGCAAAGTTGAACTAATTTTTTATAATTAAACTAGCTCAATTTTTTTGGTAATATGAATAAATTTTTCTTTTATCTCTATCCGTCGCCGACCTCCTCGGAAATTAGTGATGTATTGTATTTATTTAAGATGAAAAAACCAAAAACAATTTATGAAGAGAAGAAAATATATATTTGAAATAATATTATAGATGTTAAATATTTAATATTCTCTAAAGGTGTAAAGAGAAGAAGCTAATACTTGACTTGTTGAGCAATATCCCAATTTGTATCAAGGAGGAACGGTTCAGAGATTGTTACTCCCTTTGCGTTTACAACAGCAATTTCAAACTAAAATACAGTTATTTTTTTCCAACTTTGTTTATTGTTCTGCAATCTCTATAAAGCAAGACTTTTAAACATTGATCAATTGCCAAATAAGCATCAGATTCAACCAATAATTGTTTTTTTTCTTCTTGTATACGTCTTAAAATTGGCTATAATAAAATTGAATTTGAATACTCTAGCAAGATGAGCACCAAGTCCTGAACAAAGTGTAGTATCGGTATAAGAGAGACCTCTTAAATCCACATATCCCAAGAATCTAAAATTTTGTCAAATATACAACACCACATACGGTTGCTCTTTGTAAAATCCTGCAATTGTTAAAACCACATACATTGGTTTGAATTCACTTCTCCTAAAATATTAAAACTGACTACAATTTTTCAAATATAATATCAGCAAATAATTAAAAATATTATTGCATTTAATATTAACATTGGGGCACTAATTAATGCTGAATTTATAAACTCTAATTTCTTAACCTTCTTTGCTTTTTCTTCCAAGAATGATATAAATTTATTATTAATTATGTTCGATTAAATTCTAACACTAAGCCGTCAATATGAATTTTGTGGCACGGCGTATCATTTCTAATCATTAAACATGGCAGGGGTATGTTATATGTTTGAGTAATGTGATATTATATTCTTGAAACTGAACGTTTTATGGCTAATACAAAAATTAAATGCTATTTAAATTTTGCAAATGTTTGCGACTTCATAGAATATAGACCGTAAGATATATCAATGATTGTGGAGAAGTGAACCAGTAATGAATTGACAGTCCATGCTCACATTCAAACGTCATTTAATACATTTATTTGGAAAGAACCTTAAATTCCAATTATTGATTGGTCATGTAATTTATCTGTGAAGGTTGTTGAATATGACAAAGATTTGATAAAGCTTCTGTTTCCAAACTATTTCCAATACAATATCATTTTTTGCAATCGAATGAATATCTATAACTTTACTGGTCACTGCCCCTTTCAACAGAAACTTCATGGTCTCTCAGTAAGCGATTATAAACTGCCGCATAGGTATTACTCCTAATAAACAAAATTCAATTTCTCAGATTGAATAAGAACCGAAATGAATTACATTCAGACATGAGCTCGTTTGGATAATTTTTATATTAATGCGGCGTTGAATTATAAACAGTAGAACAATTAATAATTTCCCGCCTTATTTTAATTTTTTTAAACCAATTTTAAATGATCTTGAGAGTTAATTAATGATTCTAGATAAAGTAAAATTTAGATTGTGTGTTCTCATTATGAATGTAGCTCATTAGCGAATAAAGGAAGCTATTAAATTTTTAATTTTAGAAAAATCACTCAAATTTTTAACTTTCAATTATAATATAAATGTAAATAAAACCTCAACAATATTTTAGATTCGAATATAAAACGGTTAAGATCATTGAAAATTAAACAGTACTTTACAAGATTAATGACTTTTTATTATGTATTGATGCTAAAAAAATAGACGTCAAAATTTATACCAATGCTAAGGATGTCCAAGACTAAAAAACAATTTTCTATAATACAAAATATAGGATTTCCAGCACACAAACTAAGATTTTATTTAACTTTCTGAGTGCCACTATCTAATGAAATTATTATGAAGGACATGATATCGTCGCTTAAGTATAAATAACTCTAATTTATTCAAATATATCTTTGAAAACAACTAACTATATGTATATGTAATACTGTTAAAATTTTCTCTTATTTCAATGAGAAATTCTATGCTTAATAAATGAAGAGATGCTTATAAGTTAAAATGTATACTAAATATGAAGAATAAACTGCAGTGTTCAATTTTTTTGCAAATTTACTTCATATGTAGAAAAATAATTTTACACACCAGATTCTCTTTTTATGCGGTGAATACGGTTTACGGTTGTTCGAATAAGGAAATTGCATAAAAGAAACATAAGTATAATAAAAATACGCATGCCTTGCGCATGCTCTTGAACAAAAAATACACACAATTCAATCTATGAGTGTTGTATTTGCAATAGTATATATTTAATGAGTAACCCCATGTATTACATCCAAACGATCGAAGGTATTTTGAATGATAAAAAAAATAGCATAAAAACAGAATCGAGTGTAGTAAATAGCAACCGAGATCCATTTTAGAGCCTGCATTTATTTGTATGAGTTTTTAAAATCTTAAGTTTAGTTAAGATTCTGGAAAATAAAATTTCGGCCTCTAAACCATCTTTCTTCAAAAAAAAGATAGAACATTGATTCAATAATTATAAAATTGCTGAAAAAATAACAATAAATGCCATTAAAATTGTATAACTATGAGTATGCGCTATAATTTTAGAGGGAGTTGAAACGAATTTACAATATTAGGGATTAATTGGGATATTAAATAGTATATATTTATTTATTTTATAAAATTTATGATATTTTTGTTATATTTCGCACAATTTATTTATAAATTAACCCACTATCTCAAATAAGTTAATGCATAGTATATTTAAATTATGTGGAATAATCATGAGAAGTGACTTGTAGATAAATGCTATTATTTTTAAGGTTAAGAAAATGGAATATTTGGATAACTTATATTGATATATCAGCCATACTGATAAGTGGCTATTAAGTGAACCTAAGTTCGAGTTTCTTCGTTTTTTTGAATTTAATGGCGAATTTTAAGCATAATATTCTAAAATGTGAAGAAAAATTATTTGTGCGGTATATTTTGTTATGCCATCATGTAAATATAGCAAAAATGTGTTTAAAGCGTTTTCAGTTGTTCCTAAAATTTAGACGGTGTGTATGAAATAATGAAACGGTATCAAATAATGAGTTAAGAATTGACGGTCGCTTTTTTTCTATAAAAAGTTTGTTGAACAAAACTGATCGTAGAGCTGGCATGCCTTATAAGCTTGCCTAACCTGAAGCTACCCCAAATATTTAAATTAATATATTTCAGCCCTGAAAATATTGCTTGTACGTAAGAATTATTTTCTAAATCTTAATTCATAAAGGAACCTACCAAACTATATGTGATTAACTCTATTTCATACGGTATATTTTTGTACTGCATCCACAACGAACAGGAGACCAGATGTTGTTGTCCAAGTTTATGAATGTATGCTAATAAAAAGAAAATACGAAATTTGGCATATTTTTGCAAATCAACAGTATTGGGTTATGGTAGTGTAGACCTGCATGGGGATCTCTTAGAGGTTATTTCCATTGATAGAAACAGGATGAGATTGTAACAAATAATGACAGAGAAGGTAATGCCGGCTTCGCTAATAATGCCTGATGAAGGATAGAGCTACAAAAGACTTACAGCTATAGAATTCGGGCACGACTGACAGTTCTTCCATCCTACTGGTCCTCCCACAAATCAAAAAATAGATAAATGGCGGGCTCTTAAGACAAAAATTTATAACAAAACCCCAAAACTTACTCCAGGTTATATTGCTGAATATTTCGAACCAAAAATTTTCAGGTGTAGTTTAGTTAAAGGGAAAAAACCCTAAAATTAGTGTATCCTATCAATTGCGATAATATTAAAAATTTTCCATAATAAGAGTTAAATGATTTTTTTTAGAAAAGAATTATCGATTTTTAGAATCTGCCAAAGTCAATAAGTTATATTTTTCAATTCACAATGATTTCACGAGAAATAAAGCTTGAACGCCGATTTGTACGGTAAAAATTTTAATAATTACAAGTTAATCTCATGAATTTTAAATACAAAAATTTCGATGTGACATTTAGTAGCCTATGGCAGATTTAAACGGCAATATACCAATTTTAATTTTTATTGCAAAAATGTAGTATGTTCCATTTTTTTTCAATCCGTAGCGACTGCGTTATAAATAAAACAAGTCATTCAGAATAGGAGGATCAGGTTTGAATATATTTAGGCGTATAAGTTCTAAAAATAACACAATTGGAATATAAAAAGACTGAAAATAAGTAAAAATTAATATCAAATGAAAATTTTTAACCGCTGCTTAAAAATACGTTTCGTTCGATACATGTTTACAATGTCCCTATTACAGGGAAAATTATTTTGACGGTATTGTCGCAATTATTTTACTAATAAATAAAATGTATTGAAAAAAAACAGAGGTGAGAGTTAATAGAAGCTCTTTTTTTGATTAACCCGAGATGTTACAAAAAATTCCGAAGTTAAATTCATTTAAATGTGGATTTACCCAGCCATACTGTCTTGAATCAATGAACTGCGCAGCTGCAACATTATGACCAAAGATATAATTTCAATAACTTTATCCATTGTAATAAATTTAAATGAAAATATAATTTAAAAAAATGCATAATTTCTTACTTATGATAAAGCAAGCGAGTAAGATAAGAGTGAATTTCTTTGGGTGTTTTGATAACTCCATCATCAAAAAGTCTATCATTAATCCTAGGGTAATTTTTTTGACGATTTACATTAAATTATTTAGTATTATATAAATTTCTTGAAAATCAGCCAAATCACCACTGATTCCTAATACCGTATAATCATTAATTTTTAGCAATCGTGAAAAATTTCCATATTTTGCCAATGATCCATATGAACCTTGAATTATTAAAAAAGATAGTACCTAATGTATCTGCACCCATTATCAGGCCCCCGTTGTATGTCATAGCAACTACACTGCTCCCTGTTATTCTTCCACCAGACCTAAATAAAAGATGGTTGAATCTTACATTTTATTAATTAATAGTGTGCGCGTGCGTATATTAAATGGCACAAATTCGCATTTTTTTCGCTGGGAATATGTAATTGGGAATTGAAAAATAGTATTTTTACATATTAAATGAACAGGAGTACTTTCAAATTTCTCAAATGTAAATTGAAACGCAACTTTCACGTGCTTAATGTTAATAAATTTCTTAGACATGCAAAAAATTATTTTTAAGAAATTTTATTACATTTCTTTTACGACGTGGATAAAACTAAATCGTAGAAAACAAAAAAACGATCATGTTTAGTTTGACAAAGATGTCAATGTTTTACACGCATGCGAACTTTGAGGCCTTAAATTTATTATCTTGCCCTGTTCTTTTATTGAATTTAATAACGTAATCTAAAAAATATTTTAGTTTCTGCCAACGTATTATTTTTATACTTTAATGGCTGGGAATAATTGGGTGAAACACGTAATGATGTTGGATGTAGTTGTAGGATATATTTCTATGCTGTGTTTCATTGCGCACAGATGGAAGCATAGAGTGAGTCCATCGCACTATATAGAAAATGAATTATTAATCGTATTTACATTTTCTTCACTGTCTGCTACAAATGGCGGGGTCGATTCAGTTTATATGAAAATGGATACTGCTTCAATGGAGAATGAAACTTTAATGCGTCACCGGGTCGTTTCACATTGATTTGTGAATCAGATGGACATGAGATATAGGAAGGACTCCTGTTTTTGAATGAGGAGATTTACGCAAAAGTGTCGTCTTTCAATTTAAGGGAAATATCTAAAAATTGTTCAATTTTATCCAGCTCGGATATTCGAAACAGACAACATGATTTGACACGAGACAGATTCTTTTCAAAGGAAAAAAGCTGGGAACTGAATCTTTACAGGAGCATGAGACAATTACAAATGAAATTATCCGTGGGGTCGGTTGAAAATATTAATGATCAACTCCTTGTCACAATTTTTGCCGAAGAATTCATAAACGAGGACTTAAACGATATTTAACGAGGCGAAATCCTGGGAATATATGCAGAGCAGTAGGAATTCTCTGAGCTTTTAACAGAAACAAACATTTATTTTTTGGTGTTTTTTCCGTTTATATTAAATTTCGGCAATAACTTTTTTGCCAATTTTTAAAGAGAAAATGTTTTTTAATCTGTCGGGACTTTTCGTTAAATTGAATTTTAAATGTGGAAATTTGTTCATTGCTTTTAATTTTTTGCATTTTCATTTTCAAAAATCGTAAAATTAAAGTTTAAAATTATAAATAAAATTAAAGTTTTAAATTATAAATAAAAATAAATTTTTATTTATAACTTTTCTATTTTTATAAATTATCTTTGGCAAGATAAAATTACGGCCAATGTACTAAATTTTATGCACTGAAAATCCTACTTGCGTTTATTCAACATATTAAAAATTTAATATAATAAAACAGAGCCGTATTTTTTAGTATTTATTTTTAATACAATAAATTTCCCACTCGTATCATAACGTGTGTTTTAACTTTTGTTGAGCCTGAATAATTTTCATACAATTTTTGATTTATTTGTCCTGTCTGGTTTGATTTATGCATCAAACTGAAAGAATTTCATCCCTAAATAGTTGAAAAAATTTTTTGAAGCTGTAATAAGGCTTTTTAGGTCCTCTGGGAGATCGACAACAAATTTAAAGAAACATTTTCAAAATATCTATGACAAAGATTTCTGTTTGGTTTCAATCATTTAAACTGAGAAAACAGCAGCAGAAAAAAAGTCAAACGAATCTTAATGAGGCCGTTTTCGATGGTATTTCTATCAGAGCGATTACAAGTAAGCATATATTCGAGATTGTAGAAAAAAAAGATTGATTTAGACTTTCAATCAATGAAAGTGGTAAAGCAAAACTTATTAATGAAGATTATGAAAACAAACGGCATAAAAGGATTCAAGTGATTAAAATTAAAGTTGATCATAATAAGAAATGTAAGTTAAAAGTTTAGAAACCGTAACATACACGCATGCGCGTCATTTAAGAATAAATTTGCACTACAGGGGAGAGAAGAAAACATTAAAAATAGAATTAATATACATATTGTTAAATGTAACGATGCTAAATTGATGTTTGAAAAAAATTAAAAACTATTTGAAAGAATTAGGTGTAAATTTGGAAAAGGATATAGTTGGATCTACTCAAGATGGTGCATCAATGAATAAGAAGTTTAGGAAACTTGTGAAAGCAATTGAACAATTATTTTTATCAACCATGCCCTTCACGCGGAAGTTTTTGGCACGTTATACAATTCAAATGTTGATTCTTCTTTATATGAATGTGATTCCAAAGATTCTAATGAAATTAATTACTACGTGGATGTAGTTGATATTATGATTCAATTCGAATAATTCTCTGATATTGACTTTCACGATACTTTGAAAATTGCACGTGAGGTTAAGACATTTATTCGAAAGGAATATTACATGAAGCGCCTAAAAACGGCTAACGACTAAAAACGCCTATTCCTCGTGCGTGCAAAAAAAATGAAGTAAATTGTTAATTTTTCACAGTTTCCTTCATTTAACTTGCATTTATTTCATTAATCACCACAATAATAACTTTATAATATAAAATCATTTTTAAGGTAACCATATATCCATTTATAAATATATACCATTGCGCAAAATCTAGAAATGACACCTAATTTTGTTTTTAACGGTAGATCCTACAGAAAGAACTTAACAAAGACGAGCGTTACATCGTACAAGTGTTCCAATTGTGAAGCGAATCGCCTTGTGATTCAGATTCCAGCCACAAATCTTTAACCTGAATCGTTTGTCGATACATTCATCTTGGAAAAGGCATTCCAACGGAATTTATACTCCAATGAAATCTTATGATATCTTCTCTTACCTATGAGAGATCAATTTGTCCATACTCCGTAAAGCATCCCATCAAAAAATCAAGTTTATTCAGCTATCAGAGAACAGCGGGGTTTAATCTGAATGAATTCGAGCTAAGCAGCTGTCTCCTCCATTAAGTCTTCTTCCAACAACCAACCTTTTTTTCGTCGTTATTGGGTTGGAGATATTCATGGAGTTCAACATAAAATGATGATCTGGGCAACAAATCAATCTTTGTCTTTGTTAAGATATATTGGTCACACATTTGTTGATGTAACTTTTAGAACCCCCCCCCCCAAATCCCTTCTACAAATTTTAATAATCAAGGTATTCAATAAGGCCAACGATTTGTACATCCCATGCGTTTACGGCCTCGTGACTAACAAAAATG
>SGJC01000421.1:0-16882 GCA_009887335.1 Henneguya salminicola
ACGTGTTGCCTGGCACAACAATTATTACAGATTGTTGGCGATCATATGAAATTTTGAATCTGTTAGATTTCACACATTTGACCGTCAATCATTCTTTAACTTTTGTTAATCATGAAACAGGAGCGCACAAACAATATTGAATCAACATGATGGCAAATCAAAAGAGGACTACCAGAACACACATACTCGCCACGATCGCCTTTTTCTTTATTTAGGAGAATATCTTTGGTTCAAGATTTGTGCAAGGGAGAACGAGGATCCGTTTACATCTTTTCTGAGAAGTGTTTCTCAACTTTGAACGTGAGGAATAATTTTATTAAAAATTTTATTTTTATATTTGTGTTTTTTTTACTTATGGATATTTATGTATAGAATTGAATTTAAATTGGAATTGTAGCCATTCAGGCTTTAGCTAGATTTTAGGTTATACTTAGTGTGTGTTAATATTTTTGTCTTTTTAATTAAATCCGCCATTATTTTTTGCTAAACGCACGCGCAATGCTATTTTTATTTTTATTCTGTAGTCCGTAATACGGTGAATTTCGAAGAAAAAAATATCCTAGCTTAAATCATAATCTAAAATCATTGAAAATGTGAAAAAAACATGGGGGAAGATACGGAATTCTTTCCCCGGAATGTACTAATTTTCTTTTAACTTTTTTTAATGCTACAGTGAGTAAAATTTAAAAATTAATCATATGAACTGAATCGTTTAACATTTTCCTTTAACGGTTTTTGATCCT
This sequence comes from Henneguya salminicola, assembly GCA_009887335.1. NCBI lineage: Eukaryota > Metazoa > Cnidaria > Myxozoa > Bivalvulida > Myxobolidae > Henneguya > Henneguya salminicola. The sequence continues at coordinate 744 of SGJC01000421.1, forward strand.
TTGTTATTGTTTATTTCAATTATTTAATTAGGGTATTTATTCATCAAAAATACTATTTTATAATTTTAATTCAGGCAAAAAGGTTAATTATTTTTAATTATATTCGCTGGAGACAGCGACTTTAAATTGAAGATGCAAAAACGAGGAAATTAATATGATGTTTAAAATTATTCTTTAGCAGAAGATATGAATGTAATGTTTTTTAAACGACTTTAATTAATGTTTCAAAATAATGTTAAATTTTTGATATTACAACTTAATCAGACAATTTATTTTATATTACAATTAATTCCCGCTCAAATTACATTGTTTTCATTGAAGCAGACAGTTAGAAATCATGTCAATTTAAGCGACATTTAACCGTTTCTTTTATTTTCCACTAGTTCATAAAATTATTATTCTAAATTGGGAAAAGAACAATTTTTTACAATAAAATAGCCGTAAAGCAATTTTATTCTTATTAATAATATTTATAATCATTCTAGCTATTTTAAATTCGAAAAATTTTACCAGAAAATAATGATGATCTTGTCTAATCTTTCAATCAGATTTACTTCAACAATATTTTAAAAGAATAAAATACTCGAATATTAAACTTCAACAAATTTAACTGCATGTAATAACACTAGATGATCCTGTTTAAGTTTAAGGCTGTAAATGATCTTTTGAGCTCGAATAAATTTTTATTAAATACAATTAAAATTGTGAAATATCATGGAACAATGACTTTGGTGAATACGTGCTCTTTTTTGAATATTTTTTTTATAAAAATCATGCTAGCTTTCTTCAAATAGAGCTCCACGATCTACCAATTGGTGTTACCTAACGGAGATACATACACTACTGACCACGGATGAGGCATTGCGGGGGGTCCCAAAATTTCTTTCCTATAGGGTGGCTCTATCAATTATATTTAGTCAACAGCATTTATTAAGTGGCATCAGTAAAATCACTTTAATAACATCTATGGGTATAATCAGTAGCTTAGCGTTTAAAAGAAATGCGATATAGGCTTCTAATTTCAAATTTTTTAATCAGTATAATTATGGCGTAAGACTATTGTCCGTAACAAATGTAAAGTGCAACCTAAATGTGGTAATGCTACATGATACTATGGAAACATTAAATTTAGTTCTTATGCTCTATGGGGTTGTTTCTAAATTAAAAATAAGCTTTGGCGGTATGGATTTTCGTAAAGAAAATTAATGGAAAAGATAAGGAGAAGTCGAACTGCCGGTTTTATTGCTATGCAATTTATAAACGTCCCTATACTATGAACATACTGTATCCATGTTGAAAAAAAAGAATAAATATAACGTTTAGTTGAGAATGTTATTGCCTTTCCCCATAGAGTATGTTAGTGGTTCCTACTAGACTATTGGGGAACTACAATTAGGCGAATACAGACATTTTCCACAATTTAAGGACATCTCATATTTTTATAATACAATAAAAAAGAGCAATCTTGACAAACCGAACTAGAGGTTGTGGATAATACGTTTAGCCTCAGGGGAAAGGATATGTGTATGAAATCTTCAATAAAAGCGAACAAAAAAAATATAAAAATATCATGATTGAATGCCCTTTTTCAGAATTAGCGGTGATAAAATGGAATATCTACGTTCCTATTGGCAAAAAATACCCGGTTCTTTTTTTTGTGCAAACTCCTGGAATTTATCAACGGCATAAAAAGAGAACCGAGTGTACATAGGACACAGTGGGACTATAAATACTATAATTGTCTTTCTATTTTTAGATTCGAGTCTTAGGTTAATTAATGGTAGAAAAATATGAATTTTTGTATGATTACTAATATATAATTGTTGTTAGATAAAATTACGTTTTATACCGAAATAAAAAGAACTGACATTCAGACGTCGCTTAAAAGAAATAAGCCAAATAACAGCTGTTCGCGAATGACGTAACTTTTTAGTTGAAGGGGATGGGATTTTTTCAAAAAAATTTAAGACCAGAGGGTCAGAAAGGACCTTTTAAGGTGTCCTAATTTACGAACGACCCAATATATGTTATTTTTGTTTGTAATACAAGAGGTAGGTTTAATAAAAAAAAGAGAAATACTATTACCTAATGCCATAAGATACTATGTTACATTTTAACTATGTTCATTAAGAATACATTTTTTGAGGAGAATTAAGGGGTTTTTGACGATTTGCTTTATAGGATTCCAATAATTCATCCATCATGAGAACTGCTTTAGTAAAAGCTACATCAATCCAACAAGGAGTATTATATATAAACTTACGAGGATAGTCAGGACCCCAACCTTTGACAAAACTAAGCCTGAAACAAATTCAAAACTTCGATACCTGACACCACAATATTTCATAAGAGTATTCAAAAGGGCTCGATTAATCTTTAGGGGGTCTTCCTTAAATGTGGGGATGACACCACTAATTGGGGTAGGTATAGACTGAAGGAATGAACTCATACTACGATAACAGTAATTAAAATCAAAAAATTTAAGATATGCACGGGGATAAATCTTATGTACAACAGTCCCATGAGGTTTTTGAACCATTTCGTCCAAATAATAACTCTCTAAAAATACGCTACAATCGCTGTGACAGAATAAATAGATCTCATTTTCATTTATCAATTTCAATTCAATGCCTTTTCCTACGTACATCCTTGTACGTTCACTAGCATCTGATCGATGAATATTAGTGTATTGTCCCAAACTCATTCGCGATCCCGACGGATTGGTCAAATCAAAATATCCATCAATTGAAAAACTAGGGGTAGAATTTAAAACCTTAAAAGCTTCCCCAACAGCCAGTTCGAATTCATGATAAAAAACAGTACACCAATGATCGTAGCGAAGAACCGATTCCTCTCCAGGATTGGTGAGATCTGTCAGGTTTCCATTTGTACCATCAGAACAATATAAAGCATTCGAGTCACCCATACAGAGGTTGACTGAATGAGGCGGTTGAGTACTATCTGTGGCTGGCGCATGCGTATCACTAATAGAATCTTCTTCAGTTGACATTTGGCCAATAAAATCGATTTCCTTTGTAAAATTATTATTCAACATAAGAGGTTGATTGATAGGAAACTGGCTGGTGGGCATATTAGGTGTAATATCGGAAGAAGTAAAAGGCAATAGAGTAGAATCTTTGTTTTTCATGACTAATTTATCCATAAACATAAATACTCGCATTTGAGTTATTTGTTATCGTAGCTAAACATGTACATTACATGAATCAATAAATACCGTTAGCTGAATTCTGAAATAAATACAAAGTGGCTAAAATTAGAGACGAAATATTACAGGTATTTACAACACGATCGTGGTGATAGGGATTCACGCACACGTTATCAAGTTTCATGTCGAAGGGATGTCTGCAAATGGGAAGGTGTCGTAATTCATTTTTATTCAGATCCGGCCATCTCCAGATTCTAAACATGACAATTTTCGAAAAACCGTGCAAAAATAACGTGCGGAAAACCTTTTTTTCCGGCAACCTGGAGACGACCATCCAGTGTGCGACCAATACAAATACACGGCGTGTTTTGGTTCTTTAGTGATGTAATAGTTATAAAAAGATTTTCAAGATCTTCTTTATTATCTTTAAGTTTTTTGACTAGGGACTCAATCGCACGTCGAGTAAAAATTTCGTACTCTTCAGAAGGATTTTTTTTCTACTTATGAGATAAAAAAATAGTGAAATTTAAGGTAATAATTTTTAAATTTATCAATTTTCCTACTTTACGACACCGAAGAAGTGATTTTATTATAGAATTAAGGCTATTTCCTTCTGGAAAACAGTTATTTGCGTACGCGAGCAAATTTTTAGGGTCGCGCAGATGTGACGCATCTTTTTGATTCGGCGGATCAGCGGAGTCGGAATCTAAATTGATGTCCATTTAAAAATGTTCTAAAATTTCTTTGCTATTTTTACCAAATTAACACCAATACGACTAATGTGGCGGACCATATCGCAGCCTTAATTATAGTGCGGTCGGCGAATAATTTGCAATATCCGGCTCTATCTATATTAATTGGTGTTTATCAATCTGTTACTGTTGCACGTGTGCACGCTTATGTATTCAGGGATTTACCTTATAACTGAATCGATTTATGATAGATATGATTTCTAATAAAAAATCATTAATTTTTTAATGATAAAAGTTTTATTGTTTATTCATGATTTAATGTTTGCTTAAATTTAGAAAACCTTAAAAATGAATGAAATATTAAAGATAAAAATATACGGTTGTAATGCAATTATCTACTAATCGTACATGGAAACATTTTAATTAATTAATCAAAAGATATGAAGAGCGGTTTTAATTAATTTGTAAACAACCGTAATCAACAACGCATGATTTTCTTTTGAAATTATATATTGTAATCCGTTATACGAATTTTGGTATTGAAATTGAAAAAATTTGAGCTGTTTAAAATATTTAATGCTAATATTTGTTATTAATCGTTTTTGGGTTGTGCCTTTGCCTGTCTTAATTTGAATAGTTTTCCTCTGGCTTCCATTAATTCTTTTTCCCGTTTTGCAATTTCCTCCATCGCGTCGATTTCCTGTTTTAGACCACCGACCTTGGATGTTTGTACATTGATATTTTCTTGTTTTTCCTCTGCAAATATCCCACTACCTTTAAGGGATTCCACAAAGGTTTTTGACGCTTTTTTGACAGCAAATCCCGCTTTCTTACATTATTTTGTGTTCATGTTACCTCTAAACGAGCTTGATTCTCACTATTTGGGTCAGCTTTTACCTTGCATGCCATTATCAGTTGAGTGGTGGAACCAGAAATAGAATTACAAGCAGCTATAAGCTTTTCTTCGCTTGCTTTTCCTTCAACAGCTGCCTTTGCAGCATCACATAACATGTTGGTACTCTCTGCCACTAATCTAGCGGCTGAGATAAGCCCTTGAGACCATTGCCCGGAATCTTGCTTACCTTCAGCGTTCACCTTAAATGCTCCTGCTTTAACAAGCTCTTTCTGAGCAGCTGTTGCAGCGGTCACTAATAATGCAGTGGCCTTCATTATAGAATTAGCTGCTTCCAATATTTGGCCTTCAAAATTGAGTTCCCTTTCTGGCTGATCTGTTTGTATAACACGGGGTTTCAGCTCCGATAATTTTTTCGCTGCTAACTCTATGGCAGCTGCAGCATTAAGAAGTTCTCGTTCAGCCACAGCACTAGGATCGTCAGAATCGAAGAAATTTTCACCTATAAGACACTTTAAATTTTTACCTTTAAGATCGGTGCATTTTTTAATAAAAATAACCACCGCTTCTGTCACCTTTTTTGATATGCCTGATAGTGTTTTTTTATCCGACTGAGTTTTATTCTTAATTTTATTATATTTTAGTTACGTTTTCTACATTTTTTAACATTTCCACATAGCAATCTGCACATTTTTTCAACGATGTAACCAATGAAGTAACATTTGGGCTTTCCAAAGCAAGAACATATCGCTTAAATTATTCTAAAAAGGAACATACTCTAGCCCCTTTGATCAGATGTTCAAAGGCAGTATCCCCCTTTGTAGTAAATTCCTCGATATCTTTCGGTTTAGAAGCTTGAACTGCTTGAACGATTTTGGCACAAGATAAGGGTATATCCTTTGATATTCTTACCAAATCTTCAGGAGCCAAATTTGATAAATCATTATCCCAAGGGCAGGTCTTGCTTTTATCCATGTATGGAATCATTGACTGTATATGATCGCTTGTTTTACTAAGAGCCGCTGATGCATTGGTTGTCCTTTGATCAATTTCCTCTAATAATATATTATGCTTCTCAAGGAAGGTCTTTGTTTTTTCAACATTTTGCTCAACCATTTTATTTTGCTTGGCGGCCTCCCCCGTTTGACTCAGTTTTAATGATTCTAACAAATCGAAAATTGAGCCGCCAATATTTTTAGTTGCATTGAGAAGAGAAAGCTGATTTAGACTATCTTTAGATCCAAGCGAAATAGCGGCGTTTTTATTGTTCTCAACAAATACTTTGAGACTACCATCAAGACGGTTAGCGAACTTGAGCATGTTTATATCAGAATATTGTTTTTGTTGCATCAATTCGTCAACAAGCCCAACGATTTCTTCAGAGGTTTTCAAGATAGGAGTTTTGAGAGTATTCATATTTGGTTTATCTGGTTCATTCTCTAATGAATCATTTTGAGCGAAAAGAATGCATGTATCAATATCAATGAGGGCATCTGATAGATATTCAGCTAACTTAGCGCATGCCTCTTCACCTTTATGAGAAGATTGCAGAAGTTTCAAAAAATTAGACACACAAGTGGAAATTTTAATAGAATTCTGGGATAGTTCTTTCTTAGAGTCTGGTTCAGATTGTAGACGACTGGCAAGCTCTGTGTAATTTTTAATATTTTCCCCTAACTCAATATATAGTTTACGAGCCTCTGTTTTGATCATATCTGATAGAGAATAAGTGTTATCAAAAACAAGATTGGCACATTTTTCATGCTCTTCGAATAAATCCTTGCATAGAGGTTCTATTAATTCCTGCTTGGTTGATGCTTTTCTGTTTATGTCTTGAGAAATTATGACAATATTTTTTAATTTTGCAATAATTTTATTTTCATAATCTTTTTGATCCATTATAGCTTTTTCCTTTGAGTCTTTAAAGCCTTCAACTTTTAATGTAGCGTTAATTTTCTGAATTTTTTGAATAAGAACCTGTAAGACACTTGATTTTTGAGATAATGTCTTTACAATATCAGATAAATTTTTGCCTTCATTTATTGACATTTCAACAGCTGATTTGATACTCAGGGGTTTTTGATCTTTAATTGGCTGTGGGTTTGAGCGAAAACTATTAGCGCAATGCATAATTGCAAGATTCAGAGCGGAAAGCTGTTCAAACATTTTCAATTCACTATTTTTATCAATATTGTTGAAAGTAGATGATAATCCATCGATGACATTTAACATCCCCTCCATTAAATCCGCCACTGTTTCGAGTCTTGCTGCAACCAGATGAGACTCATTTTCTGATAATGGAATAATTTCTTTCAAAATATTCATAATTTGAGTATTATTCATCTCGAATTGAAGTTCATACTCTTTAGAAGCATTAGCCCGTCTATTAATCGTTTCTGATCGCACTTGCTCCGAAACTTTTTTAATATCAGATTCATTGTCCTCAAGTCGAGAAATTATATCTCCGAAAATATTGTCTCCTGGTGCTTGAGATTTCAGAGTACTTATAAGTGTTTCGATCGCAATTTTATTTTTCGATATTTTCAGGAGTATTTCCTTCTTATTATGATCATCAAAGTCATGAATTAGTTTGCATATGTCTTCAAGAGCATCAACGGTTGTGGTTATAACGTTTTGCCCATCAGATATTAAGGGCTCTTGCATTAAACGGCCATGTTCTCCTATATGCCACGGAATACATCTCATTTCAGGAGTTTCAAAAATCTTTAATAATCGTGAAATATCGTCCTTGATCAATTTTTTTGATTTTTTGACAGTGTCTTTGACTCCTTGATCATTCAATGGTTTATTCGCACTGTCAAGATTAATAAGAGAATTTTTAGCTGTAGCAGTAATGGCATCAACCCCATCCATTATATTTTTTTGAAGAGATGCATTTCCAGTCAACGAGGAAATTGCTTCTTTGCAATAAAATACTAGATTGCTCACTGCCTTAAATGAATCTTTTTTGAACAAATCAATGTCCGTGTCCCTTATTACACCCTCTTTGTATTCAATAGCTTCAAATGTAGCAATGATTTCATTTTGTAAAGATTTTATCTTTTTTTCGTCAAATATTGTCGCATATTCAGCGGTACTTGTAGTATCACTCACTCCTAACATATAGGAGGCATGAGATGTATTTTTCAGAATTTCTGTCAATAAATCTTCCCAATCCTCGATATTTTTACCAATGTTCAGCATTGAATTTTCGTTTTCCGTAGATTTAATGAGATTATGCTCGATCTGTTTAAATTTATTCGCGTACATTTTCTCGATTTCTTGAATACAGACATTATATGGCTTTCTGGTGAAAATCTCACAGTTTGAACTTTCGAGCATGGGCGAATAGGTTAATTTCATTAAATTCTTGTAGTTCTCGCATTCTCGACGTCCAGATTTCGATGAAAGTAGTGTTAAGAGCAAGTTAGAAAGAGAATCACTGAAACTTTTGGCTGTTTCAGTAATAAATAATTTTGTGGATGAATTAGGATCTGCGGCATAAAGTTTTGATGTTGAAGCTAATCGAACACTCATTTCTACCATAGAACCCAGACCATCATTAATAATTTTAGCAATTTGTTTGTCTGGATGATTTGAAGCGAGAGATTTAATGTTTCGATACAGCTGTGCATATCTGGATGCAAATTCAGTAAAAGTAGAAGGGAATTTTTGTATTTCTTCTCTGGACACAACTCTAAGAAGTTCTGCAACAGTTTCTAAAATAAATGATATATTTTCTGCAATTTCATTTTTAACATCAATGTATGTTTTGCCAGGTAAAATAGGGGGAGCGGGTTTTTGAGACTTATAATCATCAGACAATAATTGAATGGATTTAGCCGCCTTTTCAATGTCTTGGTTAGTTGGTATGGTAGAAAGAAGGCTGAGAATTGCATCTGAGTTTCGTTTAATCGAATCAAGAAGTGATTGAGGAATTGAATTACACAAAATCATATTTTTCGTTTCTGTACAGCAATTGATACTTGATGTTAAAATATTTTGAAGATTTTGCAGTAAAGCTTGAAAATTTTTTTTGTCTTCAGGTTTTGAACTGCATGCAGCTACACCATAGGCAGGAGAAATTACTTTAGAAACAACAAAGGAAAGTTTTTCAAGTATGGGACAAAATTGAGCAGAGTCTTCGAATGTGGAAGGGTGCGACAACTGAGCTTGAATTTTCATCATCTCTCTGTATGTTTCCATTAGACGATTATCAAAATTTTCCTTTTCCTTTTCAGGAAGTTGTTTTACTTTACCCTGATTAAATCGTTGGCTTAAAATATCCAAATCATTGCTTATGTGGTCCATTCTTTCTTTAGCAACCTCGATTCGAGTTGAAGGATCAGCCTCCTCGGTTTGGCTCAACAGTTTCTCAAGATCCTCTATAGGTCCAACCAAATTCCTAGTTGATTTGTTCAGCAATGCTGAATGATCAAAATCCGCTATAAGAGGTATAGCATTGCGACTTAATGTTAGAACTTTTTTTGAATTCTATTTTTAAGAAAACAAAAAAAACATCGCAAAGAAATTTAGCTTTTTCAATAAGATCGTACTGATAGTATAAAGAATCTGGGGTTTGCTCCAATTTTCCTAGGGCTTCAATCACAGGATTTCTCGAAGAGTGCAAATTCTAATATTATGGTGATTTTTAAACCAACCTCCGATTCGTCATTTAAAGATTTTGCAAGAACTTCACTTCGGCAACTTTCTGAAGCATTTCTCATTGATGATTCCATAATTATTGAGGTGGATATAACTCGATTAAGACAATTCTAAATTATAGCTCATTGAATGATCCACTTTAAGAAGTATGAGTTGAATTTGTTGGAATTCCTCTTGATAGTTCTTTTTTATAAAGTCGTAAAGATCGGATTTAATTCCGCTTTGAAACTTCATGAATTTTGTCTGATCAAGCTCTTCATTCTGTAAAGCCTAGACACATTATTTTTTTGAAATAACTTTAGTATTTTCTAACAAAAGTTTGGTTGAATCGGCTAACAATTTGGCTGCAGAAAAAAGGTCGTTTTTAGTATTTTCATCTTTTGCTTCATTGATTTCATTTTTCATGCAAGCTAAGAGTTTGCCCAGATTTAAAGTCAGATCTTTTGATTTTGATTTAAGAACATCTAGCTCCAAACCTTCAATAGAAATTTCATTCATTCCATTTAAGATATTATCAATCAATGATCTCAATTGAGCCCCATCTTCTTTCTGACTGGGCGCATCTTTGATCGAATTCATCAATGCAGCCAAAGCAAAATGCATATTGTCAGCCGATACTAAAAGAGAGGAAAAATCTTGGAAGTCAGTATTTTCTTGACAGGAACAAACTAATACATTTATTTGTCTTCCGAGATCTTTGCAGATGCCAATTAACTGTTCCGAAATTTGATCATTGTAGGATAGAGGGGCCAACATTGATATCAATGCTGAAAGTTGAGTTGTATCATTTCTAAATTTTTTCATATTTTCAATTATATTAGCTTTTACTTCAGTGTTTGAGCAGTTAATTGAAATATTTTTGGACTCAATAATTAATTTAGATGATGCAGAAGACAAATTTTCGTATTCTGCATATATAGCTTCCTAAGAATAAACACAATTTCAGATGTAATAAAAATCCTAAACATCGAATTGATGAAGAGGTTTAATTAGTATCAAATATTTGAATCCCACTTGGTCCTGACTCTAGGAAGCAGCAGATTGACATTGATTATCGTAAAAAAGAGTTAACCCAATTATGTACGTGCGGTTATCTGGAGCCTGTTGTGTCGACTGTGGGCAGATCTTCGTTAAATACCACGTAGGAAATTGATAACAGAGATCTAAACTGCTTATTGGCAGTATACAGAGAGTTTAAGCATCAAACTTATGTTATTTGTGAGGTATCCCTTCAGGGAAGAGCTTAGAAGGTAACACTGCACTGTCGGTGATGCTTTGAAATGTTTCTAACTACAATTGAAAAACCTCAAAGATATTCTTGAAAGAACCAATCAGTTTTTACACACCAAGTCGAAGCCCAAAAATTAATTCCCCTTAAAAGCATAAAATGTATGGCCTGATTATTGAAAATTTAAAGTCTACGTTAATAATGTAATAGCCCATGATCATCAATAAATTATATAAAATTTATTAAATTGAAATCTCCGAAATTCAGATCAAAAGAATCCCTGTGGATATTAATTTTCAATGGAGTTGTGCACGTCAGAATTTGTAATCAACTCCAAAATTTAAAATAATCTTTGCTTTTCTTGTATTTCATACTATAAAATCGGCACATGGTTAAATGGTTAAAAAATATATTAAGGAAATAAAAAATTTATTCACTGATAATTTTTTTTCACCCTACCCCTTTTTAATCTATTCCCTGTTCCCAGTTTTAAAAACCCTTACATGAATATAATAACTGTTAAAGTACGCATGCGAAGAAAAAATGAAAAGGGTTTTTCGAGAGAGATAGTTTTAACAAAGAGTTCTGAAGTGATAAACCCTCCTAAAGGGAAGGGATTCGCTGTGAGGTTTATGACACATATCTCCTCAAATAAGTTAATTTTCTCGTTTAGGGGGCGTACTTAATAGTTTTTAAACACCTTCTACAAGACCGGAACCCGTTTATTGAAAAAGACGCACGGGAATTAGACATATCTCAAACGATAACAAATGATAGGCGAAGAACAATAAAAGTCGAGTTAAAATCTGTAAGGGTAACAATGAGCGATTAAATTGATACTTAAGAGTAATCTGAGAACTAATGTATGACTATTATAGTAGTGGTGGGATGTCAAGACTAAATATAGCCTGTGTAAAATATTGTCAAACATCAGTCCGGATCGCAGAACTCCAGTTGCCAATTTGAATTATACAAAGGAGATTACACTCAAAGCAAAGACCCCATTAAAATAAAACCCGAGGGTAGAAAAAAACTATATGTAAGGTTTTTTGAGGAAGCTCCCAACACTAAAGTCGTTATGTTGGTAATTGGCCAAAACAGACTAGGTGATCCTAAAGCTCAGATGAAAAAACATTTGTGAGGTCATGCGCATCCGGTGAGGGAAAAAATTAATACTAAAAACAAAAAAATGTTATAAAATATATTTAAAAAATCGTACCATGGCTTTAGAGGATATATCATGAATTCCAACAAATCGAAGTATATTATTATTTGCTGTCGCCGTACCTGAGAAACCCTGCATGAAGATTTTGGTATCAACATCCTTAATTTCGTCATCAACAACTTGAAAGGCATCAAAAATTGTCTTGTAGCTTTCACCCAAATCTTTAATAAGTTTATTAAAAATATCCAAATCAGAATCAGGAGATTCTTTTGCAAATTGTCTCAGAGCTTTTGCTACCTGAAGCAAACATTCTTTCCTACAAAGTGAATAAGAATTAAGAATACGATTCCATCATATGGCAACTCAATTTATTATAATCAATATTTTTCTTGTCTTAAGAATAATACACACAAATTGGTTTACCTTGAATGTCGATTAGTACTTGAGAAACAGAACTTGCAATACATGATATATTCGCCCCCAAAATTTGTTTTTGGAGATAATGCGCACTCTCAGGAGAAGAGAAAAATTCAAAATCTTGTTTATCTGTTTCTTTCATCATATTCTGTAGATCCTCATTTAAATAACTTTGCAATTCATTCAATTTATATATAAAAGCTTTTTCTGAGGAGGCAAATTTGTTAGATTGACCAATTTTTAACTTTAATAATACGGTTATGATTTTACTCTTTGAGCTGATCCTTTACCACCTATTTTCGAGGAATTAACTACTTGGCTACTTATTGCTTGACTTCCTTTAGCAACTTAGGTAACAATTATAACTCAACCTCCTATTCTTTCTGTAAATTGGGCCCTGGAACTAAGACCTTGGGCCATAGCTTTGCTGGGTTGACCTGAGGTGCTGAATATTGTAGCTTGACCAGGTTGAATATTTTCTTCCACAAGAGCTATTCCAGAGGCTGCAGAGTCACCGACTTGAGCACGTTTCTAACACTAGTCTTTAATAACCAAACTTTTTTCAAAATAATATCAATGTATCCGGAAATAAGTTTGGATATTTGTTCCGACTCCGATGTCATAATTGAATAAATAGCATCATAGTCTCCGAAATCCTTAATTTCATCATGATCAGTAGTACAAATGTAAAGCTATTAGGAGAGGCAGCCCATCTTCGCACTGATGTCAAAGGCCAATCTTTAAGAATCTACCACATGGAACCACCAATAATTACATCCTTAGTTTTTTCATCCAATCTCAAAATAGATTCTTTCGTTATTCCGAGTAAAATCGGACCAAGCTTTTGTTTTCCTGCTATTTTTTCCTGTCAGTTTAAATTTCTAAATACTTTGACTAAGAAGATGCTAGTTCCATATAATTTTAAGCTTTGACAAACAGTAGCATATCTCTGCTTTGCATCGATCATACTCACGCCATTCAATAATCTGTATTCCTGAAAATATCAGAAAATACAATTTTCATACTTCTTTTATTTTTTTATCAAAAGATTTAATGCTTTTATGATGTTCTTTGGGTAAATATTCTTTCATTCTTAAAATATAGTAGATTGACCAAACTCAATATTTTTGGCCGTAAGATCGGCATAATCCCCTTTCTGGACTTGTAATTGTAATGATGCCAACTATAAAATTATTATTGAAGGAATAACAAACCTTAACTATCTCCTCAGATGTGCAAATTAGAGTACCTGATAATATTTCATCTCGACACTTTAAATTTAGCGAAATGGAATAAGTACTTGATTGTAAAGAATATTTATTTCCATGGGATCAAATACATTTCGATTGGATTCGTAAAAATATTTACGACGTAAAACAAGAATGAAGGAATTATCAATTCCTTGTTCTGACATAGTTTTATCATGATCCACCCATCGAACTAACTTTTAATAACATTTGTTACTCTCGTCGTCTGTATGTAGTTTTTGTTTCATTTTTTCCATTCTTTTTAATTCTCTTTCTTCAATTTTTCTCATTGTTAAACCAAGAGAAGCTTGTGATTTTTTCACGGAGCCAGTCGAAGATGGGTCTTTTTTACTGATTGTCCCAGTGCCTGCGCTCTCTTCAGGTGCATTTTCAAGGGTCAAGGAGTATTCATCGACAATGCTTATACCTATTCATAAATTTAAAGATATAATGGAGAAAAATATTGGCCAAACCGCCCATTTTTGGTGTATATTTATTGTATGAACCAAAAAATTTCGCAAAATTTTTAATTTAAATAAATGTAGTAAACATGATATTAAAAATTAAAGAGAGTAGAGATGGAACTTTATTCGTTTAATGCAGGGGTATATAAACTTTTTTGTTCAAGGCTACCCGAGCTGTTTTACAAAGTAGGACACACTAATACCTACCCAACTGTATTAAAGTATCGTAGCTTTTTAAAGTAATTTTGTTGTTGTTGCTCGTCAATGAAGCGGGCCAATCTTGATCAGAGAGCAGTGGTCTGTATACACAGTGTTTTAATGCTCAAGACAGAGGGAAAATAAAATACGTTTCTGAGATTAAAAACTTATACATAAACAATATCATGGGATGTTTTTCCAATTACCCCTATACCACCCTAGAAAGCATGCGCTAATCTAATAGGAAAACTAAAGTCCAAAATAAATCAATTATAAATAGAATATGTGCAAGCGTTTAAGGGGCTACGTGGCAGATAGGGATAGGTTTCTTCAACCCTATCCTGGCAGTCTCTCATTGGCAACATATCCAGTTGCTCGGGACTGTTTATAATTCGCTTGGCTATTCTAGGATTTCCCTCGAACCCAACCTTTAAAAATTTATGAAATCTGCTTTTACTATGTAACGCTGGTTGGTAATAACTTAGAAAATATATAACGGATTATTTCAAAATTTGATAGTTAAAATAGATAATTAATGGCTCTATTGAAAACGATATGACCTCTAAATAAAACATATACCGAGTATGTTAGAAAATATTTATTGGGTACGAAAATAAATTAGACGCATGCGTGCTTACGTATTAACGCAAATGTATAAATGGTTCGAGTAGTGCGCATGGCAGGTTACGTAATAAGAAATATCTGCCACAAAATCGTAAATATTTTTATATCAATTTTTTTTTAAAAGTAAAAATAAATTATTTTACCTGATCGTGTGCAAATTAGTTTAAATATTTCTCCAACAATCTTAGTTTCGTCTACCATCAATGTTTTTATGGATCCATCTGGTAGCTTGAATTTCAAATGTCTGTGAATATCTCTAAGTTCTAATTGATCCTATGGTTTGCTATTTAAGAGGTACTCCTTGTTTGATAGAGTAATCTCCTAAACTAGCATGCCTATTTAACCAATATCCAATTTTCTCATCTTCTGGATCTTGTTTGAACAGGCAATACTCTTCCGCTATTATTTATATTATGGAAAACATACGCTTGGTGAAATTTCTGACACTATCAGGAATTTTCGCTTGGACTTGAGCTATAACTTCATTGATAGGAGCATTTGTATCAAACTAAAATATTTAACGGAAATTTTACTTGTAACATTTTATTTATTTCTAAATGAGGAACAAGTATTCTAACATTTAATAAATTTCGAGACATTCTGTCAATTATTTCTATTTGAACAAATACCAGTAATCTTATTTTTAAAGAAGCTTCACTCAATGAGATAAATTAAATTTAATCAAAATTAGGGGCGTGAAAAGTAGCCAAATTTTAGGGATTGTTTTGGATATTTTTGGTGGTTAATTTATGTAAAAAAAAGTAAAAAATTAAAAATATTTTTTTTTTAATTTAATCAAACACAATTTTGTGAGTTTTGACAAACGAGAGACATAAAAATATGTTTGAATTTCTAATGAAATTAAATCATCTGTTTCTTGATACAAATGTCAAATTGTATTGGGGAAAAGCTGAAAATTAGTTTTGTATAAATTATATCAATTATTTTTGCATTGATTATATTTATGTTAATTTTAGCAAGAATTACTCATAATTTTTCAATTAGCGATGCCGGTTGAAAACCAAAAATTGCTACCACGCCTTTTGTTATAGGCGTCTCATATTTAGTTCTGTTTATTTCAAATATAAAAAAATTGATTTTTTTAAATTTATATTCATAAATACATTCTGGTCAGTTTTTATGCGGCGGATAAGTTTTGCAATGATACATAATAAAGGGAAACGTAGATATTTGAGAATGCGCATGCGCGGCATAAAGAGAATGCGGTGGCATGCGTGATACAAAAAAAACATAAGATACCCCGAATAATTAAAAAATGGACAATAGTTTCGAAAATTCCCAGCATTCTTGCATTAATAACTGGGTTAAATCCTAGTATACGACTGCCACTTTTAACCCTTTAAATATGTGTTATAATAAATTCTGATTCTTTTCATATAGATTTTATAGATTTCCTATG
>SGJC01000422.1:0-14693 GCA_009887335.1 Henneguya salminicola
AAAGAATAGCAAAAATAAATTAAAAATATTATAAGACAAATAAACAGTGACAATTATTTTATATTTTTTTCTTAGACATCAGCTTTTTAAGATTTTTGCTAAAAGTGCTTTAAATAAATCGGAATGTAAAGATGTTTCTGGTTTTTTATGTGCCAATGGGTAAAACAATATTGCGAGTAGTTCTAGATCTACTGTATGAAACGTATTGTGAAGTAAAGGCGAGGTAAATCCGAAGCAATAATAATGCAAATGTACTTCATTTGATCTAAAATTCGATTTTTCATAAAATATATTCTTTTATTTTTATTGTCCTCAGAAAGCTAAATATCTTAATTGTCATTTTCTATTCCACAGAGAGCAACTTTGATTCCATTTTATTTTAATTTGAGAACATAAATATTGCATTTACACAATTTTCTACAAAATTCGGTTATTTAAAAATTTTTGAAACCATCCGTATTTGAAGATGGTTCTAAATTCACAAAAAATTGCGCCTGATTAATCAGAAGTAACAAAATATAGTTTCTATAATTTCCTATATTTTCTCATAATATAATTAAATAATTTAATATATTATCGGCCAAAAATCACATTTTAAAGTATTCGTGATAGTGCAGTGAATTTAAAAAATAAAGGATAAAAAATATTGTGAAGAAAAATAATAATAATACACTCATTGAAAAATCAAACTAAAATTATTATAGAACAAAAATTGTCAATTAACAACCAAAGAATAAACTGAGATTATTGTGATGGAGAATAATACCTGTCGTCACAATTTTCAAACGATTTTCTGATATTGAGTGCTCTTGCCGCCTCTCTTCGCCCTAAAATAATATATTCAAGATAAATCAATATTGAAAAAAATGTATTCTATAAATTGGTGACGATGTTTAGAGTTATTGAAATATCTCTCCAAAAGATGGATAGAGAAGAGACGTATTGGCGTAAAATTGATAATGCTTGAATAATGAATTTAAAATTTCCCATCGGCTTGTGAAATTAATGCCAGATTTAACTTTTTTATATCCTTTTCTTTCCAACAGTCCAAGTTTTTCTTATAAGTTGAGAAAAAGTTGTGATTTTATTTGTGTAAAAATAGATGCATGTGGAAAAAATAAAATATTTGTATAATATCTTACTTTCAGTATTTGTCATAGACTCAATTCGAACCATTTTTTTGTATGCTTCTATATGGGCTGGAGTAACTTTATTCAATTTATGAGATCCGTATAAAAGAGGGCATTCTTTAAATATTATAAAACAGTTGATAAACGAATTTTTCTGTCAGAAATATCTTTAATTGTACGGGTGAGATCATATAATATCTCCTCGGTGACAACACTGTCCCTTCTATACTTTGGATGATTAGTGACAAAATGACGAATCCACGAAGCAGGTGTCAGAATTTTTCCTAATGAATTATGATATAAAATAATACCAGAAGCCCGATCTTCAATAAAACGTAAAGCCTCGTTGATACAATTATGAGTATCGATATCTATATCAAGATTGGAAACATATTCGTTGATTATTGGAATTAATCCAATAAATTTATTTTTCTATGTTAAAGTGTATCAATGGTACTTTCCCATTAAATATCTCAGCAATAGATAACTCCTCAATAAAAGGAGAGTCAGGGGTTTCATTAGTTCTTACTACATTATATTTAATTAAAATTTAAACATTTATCATTATTTTTAACATTTTTTCTGAAATAAAATTTTGAACGGTTAACAGCATCTCGGATTACTGCACGATCCATGTTGTGTTCCATCTATTGTAAACACATGAAAAATTTGGATACAATTGAAATAGGAACAATAAAATTCAATGAAGATTTAATAATTGCACGGGATAGAAGAATAATAAAAATAACAAATAAAGAGTTTTCATAGCATGTAAATTGAACTTCTAACGTTCGAAATTCAACCCTCCAACCGATTGTACTATTTAATGGCGGTGGCTTAAAACGACATGATTGCCAATTTGTTGATTGGAAATTCTATTATGTATAAGATAATTTTTAAAAACTTCAAAATGATCAATTTCAGTTTTATCATCAATTTTTAATTTCTCCTCAAATAATGATATTGGATCACGACAAAATAAATGAGCAATGTGTTTTGCAAGTATATCATCTACACCAGCTGATATTAATGAATTATAATGATCGGCTGAAAAATTTAAATCCACATCATTGTATTCAGAATTTTTAGGATGAAGATACATATCAATTGTATCATATCTGGATTTTCGTATTTTAGGTGTTTTGTCTCCCTAAATAAAATTATTTTGTTGAAGTTTACAATGCGTTCCTTTTCTAACCGATCATCGCATGCCATCGAAATCACTTTCCACCTGCAATCCCAATCTGATAAAATACCCTTCCACGCAGGAGAACATGCGGTTAAAGTCATCTTATGCATTATTTTTTTATATTAAACCAATATTGGTGCTATTACAGCTAATTGATCATATAAATTTCTTGCTTCCATAACATCTCCAGCTTGAACAGTGATTTGAAGACAAGAACAACCCATTCCAAAACCCATACAATCCATATAAATATGATTAGGAATTATTGCTTGTCTGGTTTGTAAATCGGCATGAGTGGGAATAGACTCAAGAAACGGATTAGGCGTATTTATATCAAACCAAACAGGAACATAAATTTTTTGTTTATGACCAAGTCTACTTCTAATATTACGAGTTAAATTTCTATTTGATGCTTTTAAGTTAAATATACGCAAATCTAGGATGGTCAAGAAATATTGCTGAATCAGGAAAGTATGTAGATTTTGAAATAGAGTTATCTGTAAGGCTTAAATCAATTTCAGGGTTGGTAAAATTAGAACAACCAACTCTAGGTGTAAAGAAGATAAATTTAATCACCTTGGGAATGCACTATAACAGACAAAGATCAAATTAGAATCAATTTTATTTAAAACTTCATCTAATTCTTGTTTTCTAATAAAATTTAAAAATTTACACAAAACCTTAGCCACATACTAGTTTCTATTAGTTTTAGACGTGAAATAGTGCAACAGAAGGGTTTTCCAGGAGTACCCTCAATCATGTAACTTGAATACTCCATTCGCCATAACGAGTCAAGATATCTAAACTATTTTCTTTATTTTATTACTTTTGATTGTTTAATTCATTTTCCTGAAGAATTTCAAGAGCTTCGCATGCGCGTAAATCCAATTTTGCACATTTATTGATATGGTCCAAATATATCATACAATATTCGACCTAAATAATTTAGGAATCATATTTGATGTACATTAATAAAATTAAACTCAACAAAAAACTGTAATTTATTAAATTAATTCCATTCATACAAAATATGTTTTTTAATTGTAATATTGGCCCTTGTGTGAGTGAGTATTTTTTAACATTTTTTTTATTTACTCTAAAATATTTCATTTAAGATCATACAGCTTAAAACTACTTAATGAATTGAATTCTATTATTTCACTGAATTATAATTTTAGTTGATATTTTTACCCCCATAATGAACATTGTTAGATATCTTAGTGTGTAATATTTAAAAATAAAATAAAATTAGTCTAATATTTTGATTTATATCAAACTAATGTTAACTAGCACACTTAATTCTGTTTTTATGCGGTAAATAATTTGTATTATAATTAAAAATTTTTTTATTGTTTGTCCATTTATGGATGGCAGTGCTTATAAAACAAGTAATATTAGAAATACAACACAACTTTATACTTATATTTTATTTGACGTGCGCGCATGCTTTAATCAAAATCACATGTTCCATTTTTATGCGGGCACCTCAGGAAAGTATCTGTCTTACAAAAGGATATTAGGGTGTATTTTACTTTTAAATTACTAATTATAGAAAAAAAATAGCATAGAATTACTGAAGTTTTAAAAAGAGCATTATTCCGCTTTTTTCTATGCATGGCATAAATCATAAAGAATACTAAATCTATAAAATCAAATAGTGTTTTAAACTTTAAAATATATTCTAACTTAATGGATATTGATAATACAAAAGGTTCACGAATAAAAAATGTTGGAAATTGTTTTGAAAAATATAATTTGTTAACAATAAATTAAAACAAAAAAGAATTCGTTGAAAATTTCTAACGCTATATTAAATACATTTACATAACATTAAAAGGTTAATGCGCAGTTCGTGCATCGCTTTTGTATCCATTGAATTCACTGTTTTAAAAATTTGTATAAAATACAGAAATTATATTATGTTAAGTTAGGAAAAATATTCATGTTTTATTATGTGCAAGAAATAAGTTATAAAAAAATGTACTTATGTATTCATTATAATTTAATACCTCATCCCCATATTTTAGTAAATCGTTTTCTCTTCCTTTCAAACTGTTATAAATATTGATAAACTGTAATATTCCATGCTCTTTAACATATTCTGACCATTTCTCAATTTCTTCCCATGTCAAGGATGTTCCAGTGGATAATAAACCCATTAATAATGTTGTGCAGCCGCTTGAAAGACCGCATATATAGCGTATTCAAACGTCGAAATTTACACCTATATACTATTCATTGGGTTTGACAATACTAGCACCCCATCAATATAAAATTTATATACAATTCATAAATATTTATGCCAATAAGCTTCTCTATGGAATATATGAATAAAGTAATAAAAATTTTTATTGAACTGAAAAATATATATGTTGCTTTATTGTTGGTACATTTAAGAAAAAGCCATTGATCTTTTAACGCACGCCCTTAAGGCAATAAAGAATATAAAACAATCAACCCACATTAAGGTGGAATGTTTCAAATTAAAAAATTCATTATTTTGTGCTTAATTGCAATAAAATGAATAGTTTATGTTAAATAAATTTTAAAATGCTACTTTATTAATAAAATGTTACAATGATAAGTAACGGCATACATTACATATTTTTGATTCTTCCATAAATTTTGTCTGCGATTAATCCGCCTTAAAATATTTTCATAGATTAGTAAATATGCTTAAATGAATTATATAGCATTCTATGGTATCAAAGAGTGTTAAATAAAAATTAACGCACAAATAATAAAATATTAAAATAAAAATAATTAAAAAAAAGAGTCCAAAAATTAGACTTTAAACTCTTATGATTTTGTTGAAGATGTAAACATACACGGTGGCTCAAAAATTAATTTTACTATTTTTTCAAAGCAAATTTTTAGATTTATTATGCAATTCATGTTTGGAGAGAAAATACAGTAAAGCCACCATTCATGGCCCGCTTTACGTTTATTGGCAATCGACCTCAACCAAATAATTCTGAACATTGCGCAAAAGCAGTGACATAAACGCAAAAATTTTTGCACTTGCCTTCATTCTTGTTGCATCGTTCTAAATATCTAAGTGTATGTGTCAAAAAAAGCCAGGATAAAAGTAAACCAATGTGATACCGAATACGCATGCGCGGCTGGCTAAACTAGGTGAAAGTAAAAAATTACCATGGCTGATAAATTTCACACCGCCGCGGCAGCTTGCTTGACTTTTACACAGTACTTATTTATCATAAATTTTCCAAAATGCAGTATTATAATTTTAGGTCCCGCACATATTAAAACAGACTTCTAAAGTGGCATAAATTGGTAAAAACATAAAAAAATCTGAATTTAATGCCAAAACAATCATCTATTATTTATTTTGAAGGAAAATTAAAAAAAAAAACCATAATTTTATTTTGATAAAATGTGTAATATGACACTAATTTTAGAATTTGTGTAAAATAATCTTATGTTTAAAAAATATGAAATCATTAATAAAACAAAAAATTTGTCCTGATCGAGTGAGTATAACTTTTCCATTGCAGTAGATTCTAAATTTTTCCGTTCGAAGTTAAAACATGCCCAAATTTGTATGAGCAGAGAAAAGGGCATGTAATAATATAAAAAAATCTCTATTTACTTTCTCATGTGTAGATTCTACATCTGGCAGTTGTTAGGAGGCTAGACTGTTCAGAGAAAATAAATAGAATTATATAATAAAGGAGCACAGCCCTCAACCAACTCACCGCCAATTAATATGCTTTTAGTTTTAATGTAATTTCTTTAATCTGTAAAAATAAATCATCAACAACAAACAGCTTAGTGAAAACGCCTGTTAGTAACAGCCAATACCATTTGGGCTAAAAAAATATTCCTTCAATTAGCTTACGACCAAGGCTATTCTGTCTCATTGGCCTCGGTTCTCTGAGAAAATTAACGTACTCCATCAAACTATTTTATTAAATATAATATAAAAAACGAGAGGGCAGTATAATAATTAACAAAAAAAATCGCGCAAGTCAACTCGCCGATCTATCTCCAATAAAGCCTTTTAATTATGAAAAATAAAAAGGGGAACCGCTTTGTACTTCGGATATGTAACCCGAATACCCTCTTAAAAATACTAATTTAGTCGTGAAAAAAATGACATTTCTGTAATAAATAAGGTACTTTAAAATGAGCGTTGTAGATGATACATTAATAAACAATGAAAAGGCTCATGCCAGGGGTGGGTGCGCATGAGGTCAATAAAGAGCCGCATTCAAGTTTTTCATTTATTATAAAGATCCACACGATATTTTCATAGTATTAAATACATTTATTAAAATTTAATATTATTAATAGGGTAATATATTCTACATCGGTCTTATGTGGTATGTTATGTAAACAAATAAGAAAAAAACAAAAAATAACTATTTAAATTTTTAATAATAATAAAAATGCATCCATAAATAGTATAACACTTAACGAAGACCTTTGGTCACATCTTTGAAATTTGGTGTAAAATTGGTTAAAGCCGATCATATAAATTCTGTGAGATGATGATAAGTCAACTTTGAACGATATTTCGACCTACCGAACTTTATTGTGGATTAAAAAAATTCACACTAATATGGCGTGTCAAAAAATTATAATTAGATGACTATCTTCTTTCTTTAAGTGGAGATATTTTGATTCTGGAACAATTTTCCAAAATTTTTTAATTGAGGTAGATTTGTAAAACATGATCTCCTTCAATCTCTAACTCCGATTCCCCAGCTGCTTTTTCAACAAATATTATTTCAGAAATTGGAAATCTATTTTCAATCCTATCCAAAATAAATTAATTCACAAAATATGTAAATTTCTAACTTTTCTTCTTTTATATTAATTATATTTTGTTCTTGAGTTTTTTGCACAAAGAGGCAAAGTTTAACGGTAAAACTAAATAATGTTTTGAAAAATCCATAATATTTGTTCCCTCATCGCGATGAGCCAAATTAAGTGTTTGCATATATTCTAGCATGTCTGTAAGGAGCATTAAGTCAGAAAGACAATTTTTATTTGGTAATTCTGTGTATAATTTTCTTATTTCTTTTGTAAATGTTAGGATTTGTTTTAAAAGCTCCACAAAACGACTCAAAGCACTGTAAGCTCACAGCCATCTTTCAACAACACTCCATGGGGATAAATCAATGAACGATTTATCGGTTTCGTCACTCACTCGCAACTCTTTTAAAGTACTTTAATTGATCTTGTGTTTCGGCATTTGCTCGAATTAAATTTCCAATCTGATAAAATATCCCACACATTTTCGTATTCGAAGTACTTCGCTATAAGATGCTAGCGGTGAATTATACAGAGAAAAGGTAAGAAACGTAGAATTTTAGTGTAGTTGTTTAGAAGTCTAATGAGAACTTGGTATATCCCTATCTTTTCATAGGTCCCATCAGTGGCAACACTTTGAAATTTATCACGAGGCAATTCAAATCTATTTTTGACTTAATCAATGACAAATCTAGCATCCATACCGCGATTTTTTCCTATATTGGCTATCAGGTCTAACCTTTCTTTCGTTTTTATTTACTTTTACAGATACATGGCAGACAAAAACGGCTTTTGTGGAACATCCTAAATATCTTTAAAACTCATCGAGAGCTAAACTAAATGCCGTACAATTTTTCAAATAATTCATCAAACCATTTTCAACTTTTATACCAATTGCAGCAATACAACGCTTAGTTTACGATGTCACATAAGAACCCGTGCGATCAATTTATTCAGTTTTGTATTATCTGAACCCAAAACTTTAATCATTTTTTCCAAGTTTCTTAAAATAAATTCTGCTTCTCCCAAGGGACGTTTGGCATGCGCAATATTCAAAGACATCAAAAAACTAGATTCGTTTGCTTTCTCGTCTTTGTGACTAAAAGAAGACAAAAATCCTTGTGGCTCATGAACGACCAGATTGCAAGAACTTAAGTTTCTCTGTTCGCAATTTTGAAATGATTGGATTTTGAGTTGAAAAGTGGGGATAACCTAATTTGTCATATCGACGCAACTTGCTTACTTTCTAGGTCCTCAATTGTAAATTTCCAAATAAGACACAACGTATTTCCATTATTATCAATAAAAGCGAAATGTTCTACTCTTTTTCTTAAAAAATTCTATTTTCTTGTTTGTATTTTTTTAATAATCGCGAAATAGGAGACATGGCTCATAAAAAAAACGATCACATACAAAGTTGTTCGAATACTTAGCGCAGACAGATGAGTTGTTGCCACAAGTCGGCTTAACACACTGGTAGTATGAATACACTCGAATTTAGTTATAATCAAAAAAAAATATCTTGACATAAAAAAAACACAACATTAAATCTGTGTTAGAAAATATTGGTTAATTCGTCCATTATATGATTAAATGAAAAATGTTCTAAAATATTAAATAACTGATTTGAATTTTTAATGAAAATCGCATTTTCGCCCTATGGCTTATAGATTGTGTTATGAAGAATTTATGAGAATTATTAATTATAACGAAATTGTTTGAACGATACTTAAAAAATAAAATTCAAACCAATATTTAGATCGGTTAGTTTTAACTAAGAAAGTATGGTGGTCTCGGGAGGCCATGTCTTTGTTTTACGACATCCAAGATGGAAGGGGTAGGGGTGAGATTCCCCCACTACCGCTAATTATGATAGTTAACCTGGGATGGAAAACAGTGAAGCTATTTTCGAAAGAGGCCAGTAAGGTTTTACACATTGAATTCGAGGCAAAAAAATGCACGGTCGTCGTTATATAAATAGAGTATATAATAATTTATATAAGAAATTATTTTTATAGTTTTTATTTGAAAAATAGGTTAAAGGACTTTATTAGTTATGTGAAGTAACAAAAAAATTTTATTTATCCTGTATTACTCCCTAAAAAAAAGGTTTGCAGGATCCATGGAAATGTTAAGGGTTTTATTTCGGATTTCGGTTAAACAGGAAAAAGTTGATGGGACTTGGTTGATTTTCTGTTTTTAGTTTGAAGGAAAACATCTTAGAAAATATGAATAATATGTAAAACGCTATTCATAATTTCATATACAAACTCTATATTTTCCCCCTGTGGCGAGCGTTAGCCTTTTAAAAGTTTATAAATAAATAATAATTGAAGACTGAGCCGGAATATCCCTTTGTATATTTTTTTACTTTTTTATTTATATATATCGATAAATGATAAGTAAAGGCGGGTAGGAAGTTCTCTGCTATTTAAAAGCAATGCCAGCTCAATACTTAAGCCATATTAATCTTCCTGTTTAGATTAGTGGAGGAAATTTTTAAGTCGGATAAATATTATTATATTATATTACAATAATTTAGGTTAAAAATTTGGTTCGTTGCTTCGTCTTTTACGAAACCATAAAAAAGGATTATACAAAGATTTAACGGTAAATCTCCAGATAGGAAGAGCGGCAACAAATAAATTGCGAGGAGGATTAAAAAAAGACACATTCAATAGGGAATTTAATACAATTCATATCAAGATTTTTATGATATATTTTTGTATTTCTTGAACAATTGAAATTTCACTTAAAGGAAACCCCGAAGCCTACATTTAACTGTGGGTTTTTTTAGAAAGAAAATCCTGTTAACTGAGTCGAGGATTTGATATTATTAGTTTTTCTCAGTGCTTTGAATGAATTATCTTTACACAAAGTTTTTCAATACACTTCATAATAACAGACTTTGCCTAGAAAATTATTAAGCTCTTGAATACTTTTGGGGTTTTTAAAGGCAAGCATCAAAGACATCGTTCAATTAAGTATTGAAAAGGCGTTTTAACCCAAAAACGTGCGTTAACTAGTTTTTTTCTATTTTTAAAAAGATATCTTTGTTAGGTCGTTGCTTTAAGAATCTAGATGACATGATTGTGAAGAGCCCTGGCTGGATTGACTGCATGCGAAAGATTATTTGCTTCGTACATGAGAGAGTCAATGGAAGCGGTTTTACAAACTTTAACGGCAAGTCAAAGAGTCTCGCGTCGACTTGAGATTGCAAAGAAGAAATATTATTTATAGTCCTACCACATAGCTCAGATGCGTATAAAAAATTGAGAATATAAATATTTGTAAAACACCATTAACAAATGTAGAATAAAAAAAACGATGGACCAGTTATGATTCTTCTAGTTCCAATTCAATCATTGAAAAATAATATTTTTATTTTATTTAAGCAGGTCTTTTATTCTAGTTACTGAACTATCCTCCATTATTTTATTAATTTTTATTTCAGCGCCAATTAGCGTGCATGGTAGAATATTAATATATATCTGCGGCTGCTCTATTTTTTTAATATTTATTAATAATATTTAAAACAATCCTGTCTGTCACACTCAATCGCGTCTGGACACGCGCAGTATATTACTAATATGGCCGCTTCGGCTAATTTTTAATTTTGAAATGATTTAGATTGTTTTTAATCAATAAAATATCAAAAGAATTCTGTCTGTCACGCTCAAAGCCTACTATGATTTTTTAAAGTGCTTTTAATGACGGAATTTCTATTTTCAAAGTTTGAACCATGAATTAAAGTCACAACAAGACATAAATCAAGTTCCACCAAAATTAATTTGTTTTTCTCTCTGATTACTAGGATCAATTTTTTTTAAACACTGCCGATAACTTCGAACTTTCTTCAACCATGCCTGAACACCTCCCACAACAAAGAATTTTAAGAAATACAAGTAGAAAAAAATCAATCAAGTGGAACTTGAATTAAGACGGGCCGCAACCTCGGGCACAAACCACCTAATTTTAATAGATTAATACATCTTAAGACTTCGATAAAATATCTTGGTCAATTATGGCGTTGAAAATTAGTCCAACTGCTTTGCAGAAATTTGCTTCCACCGATTTTGTTATTTTAATACAAATAATATGTAGGTAGAAAAAAAACTTACAAATATTTAACTCGTTTGTAGTCGTAAAAAAAACAAAAGTAAACATTATCAAATTATTTAGCAAGATTTGAGTTATAAGAGATTTTGAAGATCCAATATCATCCAAACAATATATATTTATTCCTTAGTCTTCCTCAGCTATTTTTAAGTAGGCTTCATCCTACCCTTCCCTATACCCTTCTGTTAATTTTTTGAACAGGCATAATCCTTTTACATGACCAATTGAACTAAAAGACCAAAATTTAATTTGTGTTTTATTCTCTACTTTTCAACTAATTCCATGGGAGGCGATTTTTTTCCCACAATATTTTAATGGGACTTAATTAAATTCATTTATTCCCTCCCTGCATCTTAGATCATTCTTCCTTTGGACGGATTAATTTGTTACATGCTGAACGTTTTATATTAATGTAAAGCTCTCACAATGAGCATCTTTTTTGTAATCTAACTGCTGGTCGAATGAGATAAGGTATTCAATGCAGAACTTTATCCCTTTCAGAGCTCCTACAGCTTAATCATTCGTGGGATATTAGTATTTGTTGAATTAATTTCGAATTGTTTTAGCCAATACGATCCAGTTTTCAGAAGGGTTCGGACAAAAAGTAAATAGATTAACTAAAACGAAAGAAATTCTATATTTCTATTCCAATGAATACGGCAGCGTTTTTTATGTCTTTAAAAAATCTCAACAAATCAATTTTTTATTGTTACTTTTTTTTGTCAGGACTTCTACCATTTTCTCCACAAAAGATCCTGTATTGTGTGGAACGCATAATCTCTACTGAGGAGTCATTTTGATTAATTGGATTCCTTTCAATCGACACAATATTTTTTAAACTTTGCAAATTGTACTCAAATTTATTCTTAGTGGAATTTTATACCAAAAAAATTTATGAATATTACATAAAAATAGATATCATAAGTCTCATACCAATGTTCTTCAACCCTTTAACAACTGACGATGAGTTACGTTACGGCAAGAGAGAACTAAAAACCCACCGCTCAATTCTCCTTTACTCGTAAATGAAGGAATACATGACTAAGACGAATTTCGTTGTGGGCTATAGATTGAAGAACACCGACACATGATCATTCCCCTCATCGTTGCACTTGCGTCATTTTTACGATAAAAATAAAGATGAAAATAATTCAAACTAAATATCAACAAAAAAAAACTATACACCCAAAAACATAAAATAAAATAAAAATTTATTTTTGCGCAAAATCCCCCAGGGTAGGTTAATTGTATCATTCAACCGAGATAGTCTATCTGCCAAAAAAAAAATAATTAACGCATATTTAGTAACTGTGATTTTTTATTAAGGGGTAGAGACTGTTCCCACTTTTATTTTATCACCCCCAAAATAAAAATTCTCGGGGGAATCGTTTTATTTATCTAATTGCTCATTAATCTCTAAAAATAAGCATCCCCAAACCAGAGGAAGAGTGCCCCATCAAATGAAAGTTTATTCATAGATATTATTAAGTTAAAAAATGATGTTTGGTAAAAAAAGATCAGTTTTTGTCTCCACGTCTTATTTGTTTATATTGAAACAGGTTTTTTATACTTTAGAAAAAGGTTTTTTAATTATAGAATAATAAAATTAACGCCAATAATAAAAATGGATTTTTAGAAAAAATGCGGTTGTCGCACGATTTAGACATTTTTATTCGAATTTAAGATATTTTCAAGTTTCTACTTGTAGGCGAATAAAATAAAAGAGTTTGCATACGAATTATTGGTATCCAATTTTCAAACCTGTCAATAATTATTAAAAATTTTGTTTGCTGACTTATTACTATTTATTTTTATTTCTAAAATCAAAGAATTTAAAAATTTAGCTTAGAATTATATCTGATTCTCGTTAATATTGGTCGAAAAATTGTTCTGAATTTTTGAAATATGGTTTCAACTGTTTGCCAGTAACAGATCTTCTCTCGTTTCCCATCTTTTGAACCATGTTATCCTTTCCTTCAATTATGCAATTACGTCTGATGTTTGTATTTATTTTAGACACAATCTTCTCATACGAATTAAGAAAGCGAGAACGAAGAAGCAAATAATTTACAGTATATGGATATTCTTCTTAGAATGAAGGCTAATGTGTGTGAAACCTTACTCTGCGCACGACAACAGTATATTTTGCTTTTTCTAGAATTTGACGAGTTAAATGTAAAAATTAGTGCACAATAACGCACTCAAGTTTGTGAATCTCGGTTGAAAGAGCACATCGTGTGTTCATCTTACAGCCTATATCATGAGTACATTTTTTCATCTGCTGTTGGCTCCAATTGATTGGGCAGCTTATCTCTTTTACTTCCTCCATCAACACGAAGCAGTAGGAAGTTAAAGAGTTTTCGCTAAAATATATTCCTTTGTGATAGCGAAGATGTATTACTATGGACGTATACCCTCTTGGCTAGCCCTTTCTTTCTGTTTTGACCTCTTTCTAATGTCTACAAACGGACATCGATATTGTGATTTTGAAGGCTATATTGAGGGATTTTAGCCACCTCCAGACTGTGGTCTCATTTACATCAATTTGATGCATTTTGTCTTGATTGTAGACCAACCTTAACCGCTTTTCTAAAATCGATGGGATGATTCTAATGGCGGTTAATTTAATTTTAACCATAAAATTTGAAAATAATGCACAATAATATGCAAAGCGGACGGGGCCCATTCTGATGTAAAATCCTGTTTCATGCTTTCAAGGTAATAAACGTTTTAAGTAAATTAATTAAGGGATTTTTATTGCCGCCGCACACTCCCGCACTTCAGCACGAGCGAGCTTTAGTAATCACTGTAATCGTATTGGCACACCTCATTTTGGGATTCAATCATCTTTTTGTACACACTCTAATTATAGCAAGCCAACCGACCCCTCGATAATTATGTACGGGAAAGGCTCAGAAATAAAAAAGTTAAGGCAAGAATTACTAGAAATAACCGGTCAGAATCGGATTTGAACGCAACTATAATATAAAGGCTAAAAGTAGAATAGATTCATATTTTACAAATATAATAAATAATTAAATATTGTTTTATAAGTCTAAAACTAAACTAAGCGAAGTACGACAAAAAAAAGATACCAATCATATATTTTACATTAATATTAAAATATCTGGCATAATTTATAAAACTAGCCACGTCTTAAGAGCAATCTCTATCCTTACACGTTCATTCGTCCCGCTACTAGGTTAAGAGATAGCTTTTACTCGTTGGAAAAACAACGCGGCAAAAATACATTGAAAAATTGACCCATTTGAATATAAGAGAGCCGTTAACGTAAAAAAAATTGCTAATTTTTTAATACGAATGCCCAAAATTAGTCTTATTCAACAATTAAGAATATTTTTACATTTATTTATATTAATATTGGGTATAAATGACTAATTGGGGCAAGGACAAGATGGCGTCAGCCGCCTGCAAAAATTACGGAAATGCTGTAAATTTTTATTCAAATATTGTTTAAA
>SGJC01000423.1:0-14692 GCA_009887335.1 Henneguya salminicola
CTCTTAAAGAAATAAGAGAACATGCTTTTATATTGTTAAGATTCATCGCCATTTTGTATGCGCATGTGGCGGCTTGCCCCAATAAGTCATTTTTACCTATTTTGGGTTTTTAATCAACGCATTCATGATTTAATTTAATTTTTTTCAACATTAATCTTTAAATTAATACAGTGTCAAGATTACAATTAATAGCTTATAACACGCAGTCGTTTTTAAAGGATTTGTGTACATTTTCGGTTTTCAAAACTAATTTACGCGCCTAAAAAATATTATATTTTGTTTAAGATACCCGTTTTAATTATTCTCAATTTTCTGATTCAAACTCGGTACTTTTCAATGACACCATTATAATATTAAAATGCTGAATGACACAACAAGACCCCCGCCCCCTCCATTTTTTTTGAACATGAGCGCAGAATATTAGTATTTTCATTCTTATAATATTTCTTTTTCGTAAAATAAAATCATATTCTCAATCTGTTTATTTATAACGTTACTCATCAATTTTTAGAAATTTTGGTTTAGTTCTTGAAGTGTTGGAAACATCAGATGTTTGCGCGTGCTCATAACAAATGTAGAGAGGCCCTATTCTACCTTTAATCCTATTAAAATTGATGTAAAATATTTTTTTTAATTTCAAAGAAAAATAATTATTTTACAGATATAATTACAATATTGTCAATATTCTTGAGAATGATATAAAAGACACTAAAATTGAATGAGAAGAGCCGAGAATTATTGCATAAAAAATGGACATTTTAGTATTAGAAGAATAATAAATCCACGCTATTAAAGAATCTATATGTAAGAATTAATGCCTACTAAATATGACACCGCTTGTGAGGGGATATATAAAACCACCAATAAGCATTAAAAATGCAGCTTTCAGACGTACTTTTGATTCTGAATTGTGCCATGCGCATGATAAAATCATCGCAGCAATAACATGCATCATGAGAGATGTAAACAATGTAGATAGTTCCATATATAAAAGCGTTTCTTAAAAATTACTAAATAGTGATACTATCATAGCTACTTATTGTATCCACGAATAGTTTCATTGGTTAAAATTAGTCAAGTCCACCGCACTTTTTACACCGCTAAGCTAATCACAAATCAAATAAATAAACATTTTCCAACAATTATTTTATTATATGAAAATACTGTTAAAAAAATATACAAGTCTAAAACAAAATGGGGGGAATGTTTAAAATTATACCCCTTTGCGCATGTTTACATTTATCAATTTGCAACGGGTTCTTATAAAATAATATGGCGGAAGAGTTAAATGTTTCATAATAAAAATAAGACTTGAGGATTTTTTAGAACAGAAAATTACTGAATCCCTAATTTTTTTCCTGATTTTCATTTTTAATGTTGTTTTTTTATATTTGTTACAAATTTGCATTGCATTTGATAAAAAAACTGTATTAAATTATTTAAGAAGTATTTTTGTGTATTTCCAATATGTGATAATAAAATTAAAGCATAACCCCACAATCAAACATTTGTGGGCATGCATGAAATCAAAAAGACGCCATGTTTTTATACACCAAGCTGTTTTGCAAATTATTTAATATCGATTGAATTTTTGCAATCGTATAAAATCGGAATTTATTTTCTGAGATCGTAAATACTATCGAATGTTGAGTTCGGGCGTCATGCAATCTACAGAGCGTTTGTGTATTAAATTTCCCTTTTTGCATAACTATTTTCTACTCACAGAGGCATTTCTTTACAACCATGTCTATACCAGGAGCATCACAGCTCTATCCAGTTCCAAACTCTTTGGTCGGAGTTAAAGAAAACACTTATGGCCTGATACCCCCTATCAAAATATAAAATGTATACGTTTGTGGAATCTATGCTAATATCTTCACATTACTTAGTTTGTGTGATAAATACAGAGAAAAACTAATAAGGAATTGGATTAAAAAGTTGTTCTCAAATTTTTTAAGTTGATATTTTGTACACATGTGGGCATAGATAAAACGACATATATGTGCAAAAAATATCCCAACCCTTTTATTATTTTAAAGTAATATATTTCATATTAGCTTCAAATTTTAAGTTTTAAGTTGGGAAAATTTATTCAGAAGGGCTTGTGTATGCGCGGTTAATTTTTTTACTTTGATATACAGGCGGACCTCGATGTTCGTACATAAATGGTTCCTGAAATGTGGCGAATCTAGAGGTCTATTAATAAAATTCTAACTTACTATTTTTTGAACGTCTATATGAATATATTAAAGCAATTCTGCCTGCCATGCTGACCCGCGCATGCGCCGTGTGTATACGGCGGTCTCGGCTTATTTTTTATTTTGAAATGATTTAGATTGTTTTTAATTAATGAATAATATATTAAAACAATTCTGTTTGTGTCTCTCAATCCCGTCTGAGTATGCGTAGTATATTACCAAAATGGCGGCTTCGGCTCATTTTTAATTTTGAAATGATTTAGATAGTTTTTAATTAATAAATATATGCATTAAAACAATTCTGTCTGTCACGCTAAAAGTCTACTATTATTTTTTTTATAATTTGCCTTTTTTGGTGTCACATGCCTACTATGATTTTGTTAAGTGCTTTTAATGGCGGAATTTTTATTTTGAAAGTTTGATGCATCAATTAAAGTCACAAAAAGACATAAATCAAGTTCCACCAAAATTAATTTTTGTTCTCTCTGATACTACGAGTCAATGAAGTGAAATTTATATTTAAACGAGTCATGACTACCTTCTTCTATATCTCCGATCTTCACAAGTTCTTATTATTAGGTGAACCATGATCAAATCCCAAAAACTTCCAATAATTCTTCTCTAGATATAATATGACGGGGATCGAAGCGACCCAAGTCAAAAAAAAATCAATCAAGTGGAAATTTAATTTAGACGGGCCACAACTGCGGGAAAAAATTGCCTAGTATAATTTATATGCATATTTATTATTTAAAAAAAAAAAATATTCTCCACAATCAATCAATATTAGTACATCTTTATTTAAATTTAGTAAACCTGAGTTTTTTTTTTATAAACTTGTTGAGTGTAGATTGGATTCACCCATTTCTTCTTTTTCGCTGTTAAGTTCTCTGTAGCATGCAAAATCTTTTTCAATTGCTGTTCGTACTTGATCGATGCACTCTCCGTTTCGATTACATTCTTCCATGATGGCCAAAAAATATTGAAGATGCATAAAAGCGGTATTCATATTTTTTATTATCAAACTTTTGGCGGTGGGGTCCTCAACTTCATTTTTACTTTCATTTGGGATTTTCATTGACTCTTGTTGCTCAATTAAGTATTCAATTGATAGAGGTTCTTCGTGAGATGCAATTAAAATCTTTTTTAACGTCCAAATTTACTTCATTCATTAGGTCAATTATTTCAGCTGTGATCCTTTCCAGGGTTTATAAAATCACCCTTATTTCATCCCACGAGTCTGCAATATTGTTGATTCCGTTTCATATATTATAGTTCTTCCAAAAATCTCTTAATGTAGGCCCATCTACCTTGTCAGTTGCCTCAATAGCGTGGTTCATTTAGGTCCTCAAAAAATATCGTTTAAATGTAGCTATCACTGTTTGGTTCATTGTCTGTGTGAGACATGCAGTATTTGGTGAAAGAAACACAACATTTATTTCTGGGCATAAATTCTGAAAATTTTCGGATGTCCGGGAGTCTTTTCCATTTTTAATAATACTATAAAAAAGGAGCTTATTTTCATTCCAATATTTCTTGACTGCTAGAACGAAAGGACGAATAAATCAATCTTAGAAAATTAGTACTTCAACCCACGCTATTGTATTTGATTTCCAAATAACCGGAAGCAATTTCTCGTCCTTATATTTTAATACTCTCTGGGTTTTTCGATTCATAAATTGGCATTGGCTTTAATTTAAAATTGACGAGTAAATTTTCACCTAAAAACTATGTCAAACGACTTTTGGAAGGTTTATGTCCAGGTGCAGATGATTCTTCCTTCGATATAAACGTAGGGTTCGACATTTTTTTCAAAAATAATCCTGCCTCGTCGATATTAAATATTTGACGAGAACAATTTTTATCTTCAATAATTTTGACCAATTAAGAGATAAAAATATTGGCAGTAGATTCTATGGTGAATTAAATATTATGCAAAAAGTGCCTTGTTTAAAATTTGTTGAACCAATCATTATTGGCCTGAAATTGCAGGGTATAATTTTCATTTATTCCAGTTTTTCAATCTTGATGCAAATTAAGAGCTTTGCTTGAATAGCTAAAATGCTCAGAGTGACGCCGTTTTGATTTTGATCTTTCATCAATGATAATAACAATCTCTCCATCACTATTCTGTGTTTTTTTCGAAAAAATCTTTGAAGAC
The DNA here is from genome assembly GCA_009887335.1 of Henneguya salminicola. NCBI lineage: Eukaryota > Metazoa > Cnidaria > Myxozoa > Bivalvulida > Myxobolidae > Henneguya > Henneguya salminicola. Next base: position 4,360 of record SGJC01000423.1, read on the forward strand.
AGATTTCCTTAATTTTTATCGTATTCTTTGATTTTAATCCTATTTTTTTAATTGAATATATTATAGACAGGTTGATTTTGTACGAACGGCCGATCGAAGCAGAAAATTCGCCATTTCAGACCGCCATATTATTTCTACCTTTATTTTTATTGTAAGAAGTTAAGGGTTTGGGGCCAATTTTTTTCAACACTGCACTGTTTCTCAACTACGTTTATGAATTTATAAAAGCGTAATATTTATTAATGTATCCACAGACGGGAACCAAGGCGTAAATACACACACACAGGTAAGATCGTAACTTTATGTGCGTTCTTAATTTCCCGAATACGTACAAATAGGTCATGTTGAGGATCGAATTCGACCATCCAGAGTGGGATTAATTCTTTTATCAAACCGGCTGATGTCAGGGAGCACTAAACACAACAAGAGATAGAGGCATTCGGGTACACGATTGCACTGAAATAGTTTTAGCCTTTATGAAGAAGCAACTTTTTGTGTCAAATGTTCGAAATAGCGAATTTTACGAAAGTCGAGGTCCTCCTGTACTTACGTAGTCACACAAAAAATGAATATTTTGCATCATTTCTTATAACAATATCATAATTAAAAAACGAAGTGACTGAATTGATTTCAAAGGATGTCAACTGAAGTCAACCATGTTTTGGTGACATTTAATTGATTTCTACGCTTTTAAATATGAAATTTTCAAGACAATATCTTAACAAAATAAAGTTTATAATTTATAAAATTTGTTCATCTTCTCTATATTTTGAAACCAATCCTTCAAGATGCTTGTAAAATTTCGATAAAGTTGCTATTTTATCTTCCGCCATTTTTTTCACAATTTTTTGTTGTACCTATATCCATAAATTAAATCTATACCAAAAAAAGTTCTATCTCAGCATTTGTTGTTTTTATAGCAGCGAAACACTTTTCAAAGTAAAGGCCAGATTTTTTGCTGCTTTTTTTGTGCAATATTTTGAAATTTTCCTCATTTATAAGTTCAAGTAAGTAGAGTAAATATTCCTAAGGTAAAAATATTTCAAAAAACCTCAGCGTCTTTCAGAATACAGCTGATACGACTAGCTTCAAGGGAATGCTCTAAATATTCCTTGTAATACACTGATATATTTTTAGCAAACATCTCAATGTAAACAACAATATAATAATTAGTTTCCTTTTTCTATTAAAACAAAATAGATACAGATAATGAGCAATTTTTTGAATTTAATTTCGCGCATGCAAAAGTCAGTTCTTTGATCTGTTCTTCTGCCTCATACAGTTTTTGTGTATATTTTTCTTTATCAACATTCATTAATTTTATCCACTTTTCCAATTTAGATATTTTCATCACATTTTCATCATTTTTTTCATCAATTTTATCTAAACGAGTTTGTAATTTATTAATTTTCAGTTCATACTAAATTATTAATAATATTATTACAGCTTCAATTTTGTCTCCAAATTCTTTTTTCAATTCATTAACTTTTTGGGTTGTTTCATCAAGTTTTTGTAATAATATTGAATCTTTATAATAAATAATAAAAGTACCAGAATTTACTTTTTTTAGAACAGATGAAACAGTGGGATTTCCTTTTCCTTGCGGATACGTATAGCTGGCTCCCCGAGGGCTAAAAGCAACGCTAGCTGTGTTTTGACAATCTGGTCGAATTCCATTGCGCATACTCTTATTCCCAATATTAGTATTCTATTAATTATTTTTAAAATAAAACTTTTATCAAAATATTATATTAACTCGCATATAACGAAAAGACACGAAATTTAAAAAAAAATCCCAAAAGAATGATTTTTTCAATACAAATATATATTAAATTAAAAAGAAGCTGAAATTGCAAAAATTTTATATTTTTATCAAACTATAATAACTGGTAAGTTATTTGTGAATGAATGAGAAGTAAATTAGATGCATTGATACCTGCATTAGTTAGTAGGGACCAACCCCGTTATTCCAGCTGAAAAAAATTAACACAGTTTCATATTACTAGACAGTTTAAATTTAAATAATAATGACCAGAGCACCTAGGAAGATACTTTAGTACATGCTCCGAGATTAAATACCCAAGCAATACCCATTCCCTCAAAAAATAGGTCGTATAAGATGTGTTTTTTTTTCATATTTCTAATTTCCATTGAGATTAATAGTAGTAAGCTAGCCTTAACGATGTCTTTGTGAAACTCTTCAGAAAGAGATCAATGAGGTTTTACTCATCCTCCCAGGAAAAAATGAAGAGCGCCCGATAATAGATAACTTTAGCTTTCTTGAAAAATAATTAGTGTTTTGAATTTAAAATGTCATGTATTTGGTATAAATACAAAAATGCCAGATTTTTTATCGCCAACGCCGCAATATAAAAACAAAACAAAAAATGGTGACAAATTTTTTACATTCGGTTTATTTATAACAGGTTATAAAGAGGATAATAAATGTACAAATGCTTTGAGAAAACTCTAAAATATTGTCTTTATCAGAAATGCCTCGATTTTGTCTTCATTGTAAAAAATTAAAATTTCAGTGTTTAATACCCTTTTTTTATTTATAACTTATTTTCTGAAAAATCTATGTGAATCCCACGTAGGGATTTCGTGTGAAAAAGGAGGCAACAAATAAATAAAATTTCTAGAATTTGAAATATGTGGGAAATACGAGCCAAAATAGATTTGTTGAGTAAATTATTAAATGCAATAATAGTCATAATTTTTTAATTAAAAATATATAAGAGACAACGTATTTTTGTTATCAAAAATATAAAAATTAACTTTAACAACAAAAATATTTATTAGAGAATTCATCGTCAGCCATTGTTTGATTGTATTTCGTTCATATTAGGCAAGGTCATGTTTAATGTTTGGAGGATAAAAATTCAAATTTCATTGACTTTTTTTGTCAAATTGTATATCTAACAGCTTTCTAATTGTTATCACAGGACTCAAAAACTTCCATCAAAGATATCAGCTATGTTTTACATATTCAACGAGAGAAAACGTTCAGAAATTCATTATAACAAATATCGGCTGATAAAAAATAGTAATTGTTATGATTTAAAAAAAACGGGGGCTGTTGATTTGTATAAATTTATTTTATAGAGGTAAATTCGTTATGATATCATTTATAATCAATACAAAAGGATAAATAAAACTTACTTTTAAGTCTGGTTTTTTGTTTTCTTGGATAGTTTTGGATGGGAATACTGATATTCTCATAATGAATAAAAACAATAATAAACGACAATCAACGTGATATTGATTAAATAAATTAATAACTTGCACGTTTATTCATTTATTTAATCGATATATTAAGATATAATCGGTTTTTTTTCTAAAAATATATTAATTTAACGTCGAAGAAATTTTCACATTGATAAGTTATTTTTATCATAAAAATTATTTTTTAATTAATATAAATGATTGAAATTATATTTACCATGCATTCATTCTTATGGGTTATTAATGGCATTTATAAGAAAAAAGTGTGTTTGGTATAAAAAAATATTTTTGAGTTTTTTATATGCTTTAAACATTATAAAAGTTAAATAGAAATTTTTTTTTACAAAGTCATTGGAGGGAGAAGATAATTTAATCACATTTTGTTGTTGTGATTAACGGAATTTTTGAAATTTGTTGATTCCTTTAAAGTGAGATTTTGCTGTCACCCAGGTATGGGTAATCTAATAGCATGTAGGTGAAATATCAAAGACATCCATGGTAGTTGAATTAATCAATATCAATTAATCTTCTACCCTACATCTTCGTACAAAAGACGCCTTACCACCTAGGAATGGACTCTCTAAGTTTTATATTGCTCAGCAAAGATATATTGGATAAAAATACGAATTAATACATTGAATAAGGATGAGCAATGTGTATCCTTGTTTGTTTTTAAAGTCATAAAAATTATTTTTCAATGTATCAGTGAAAATGTGTAAAAAATTGATAATTTTATATTTTTAAATGTTTTGCTAAATTTTTATGAATTTATTTTGATTTAGAGGATTAGAAATTGAAAGAGTCTCAAAGGTAAAGTCTCGTATCAACTCATATTTTATGTACATAGCTTCGAGAAATTAAAAATAGATTTTATCTGTTAATATTTATATTCTTGATTTTAAGTTTAATTATTTTATATTCAATTTTTGCAATAAAAAAGCCAAACTGTATAATATACCATCAGTGTTATAGTGTAAAATCAAACGCACAATTGTAAATATATCACAAGCCGTAAAACTCATGACGATTTTTTCTCATATTTCGCTTTCATTTAATTTTTAAAATATTGTTTCGGCCTGCTATAAACAGAATTAACAAAATATAATAAATTATTGATTGAAAATTTATATCATGCTGTTATAATTGAGTTTATATAGTGATGGTGGCCCTTATATCCGCCATTTTTGGGTTAATTATAAAGTAGTCTGTAATAATTCTAATATAAGTATATTCTCGCATCTCCTGTATGTGTTTATTGATACCTTGAGTGGTAATTTCAAATTTGCTTTTAACAAATTTCCCTACAAATTTATTGGTTTGCAAGAGAATGGGTGCATCATCGGATCAACAAAGTAGTTGCAGGTTAGTTTATAGTCGGTGGATTATACCGGGGTTCGCCTTTTTATGTGACATTTTTTTTAGCATGAATTTCAAATCCAATAAAAAGAATTTAAAATTATTTTATTTAAGGAATTATTTTTGTTAGTCTGCTTATATCCTCTTAGTTGGAATATCTTGTGAAGAAATATTCATAATGTAATATGTAATGACCAAATTGTTGGTTTTCCATAGACACGGAAGAATTGCTCTCTCGAGTAATAAAATAATCAGTTCGTTGCAATCGCCAATCCATATCCTTTCATGCGAGATTTTTCAACTCAAAAAATTTTTCCTACCTGGATTACGAAATAGCGAATATTTTTGAGGTGTTTAATTTCATAGGGCTCGCCATCTAAGAATTCGAGGGATAAACGCAAAAATCGTCCATCACAAGGTAAAATTATTTATCTCTCCCAAACATACCCACAAAGGACATTACGAATTATTATGTCGACACCCGCCTCTATAATGGCCTTCGTTTTTTATTATCTCAGTGCAATTTATTGACAGTAACATTGATCATTTTTCCCCGCTATTATTATTAATAACGATGTTGGTGGTTTCACTAACTCTGGATCATGCACAGCTTGTCCTCGTGTGCATATTGAATGAAATTTCGTCTAAGTAAATAATGTTGCTGTGTCCGAAATAGGGAGAGAGGGACATCTATCCCTTAACTTAGGCCTTTCTGTCATTTTTTGCTTTGGTGGTTTGTCCATTTTTCTGGTGCGTGTTTAAGCATTTTCCAGCTATGTTTTTTTTTATCCCTCTCCACATAGTCGACTCAGACAAGTCTACTTTCAGAATTATAATAATTTTATGCACGGAGTGAGGATATTGTCCAACAATGACTTTCCTATTTTTCTTTAAATCGGCTCAGTCAATCCTAAACTTCGCTTTCCACCTCTTTTCTACATGCAGCACTTCCTATTTAATTGTATGTTTTATTGCGAATCTAATTGATTTTTTAAGAATTTATAAAGTTCGACAAGATTTTGCAATGCTTTTGATTCCATTGAAGCATAGCTTCATTATAATGCTTCTATTTTCTTTAAGGAGGTCTTTTTTCATGCTATATATTCAAAATTTTAAAAAATCTGTTACCTGAAGGATGAAATCGAAATATTAAATGAAAAACCCGGTGTCACTCAGATTTGATGAGAAAGTTGGGCCGCCGGAAATCTAATATTGCGTGTTTCCATTCTTGTATGTATCAATGTTGAGTGAAATCAGGGTTTCTTTTTTTGGGCTAATAACATGAATATTCCCTAAATACTTCCTTTTCCTATGCCCTTACCCAATATTCCCTGCGACAAGACGACTCCAAACGATTTATTTAGGCCTAAATAAAAATATTTCCCCGATCTGTACATATTTTGCTTGCCCTTGAATTTTTCTCCAAAATAAAAGCGCCACATGCAAAAATTTCATCCTTCAAAATATAGAGTTTAGTCATAAATTATATTTATTTCTTATTATGAATGTTGACGATATATTAATATTTTAATTTGTTTGATTATTAATTACTGACTCCAGCAATTAAAGAAAAAATATATTTATATAAAATGGTACAGTAGAACCTCGATTATGGGGACTAGATTGGATCGAATGTGCACGGATAATCGAGAGAAAGAAAAAAATGCCTTATATTTTATTTTTTTATATTATCATATGGTACATTTAGTCATAAATACCAATACAATCATAGTGAAATTTTTTTACAATAATATTACATCAATTTTTTCATATAAAAAGATTATTTTGAAAATGGCTTTATCACATATATTTTTGATCAATATACATTACCCGGCGTCATATTTTTTCTGCCTCTCGAAACCACTTATGAGCATCGGAGCATTGTAAGGCTTTGAGAAATTTTATGATAAATATTTAAATCCTCAACAATCTCTTGTTTGTGTTTAATCTATTTTCTCCAATTAAATGTTTAAAAGAGACTCAATGATTTATTTGCCGTCAAAATTAGGCGTCGCTTATTTATTTTATCGCAATTTAACAACTCAATGACATTGTTATCCCATTCATTCAATAAATAAAAGGTATTGATGATATTGTTATCAAAATTTACTAATGGTTTATGTATATTTTCGAGTAAGATTTTCCATCTTTTTCTCTCTGAGCTGTTCAATCCTTAACTATCAAATGGTAAGAAAATATAAAAATATTTTCCATATTTTTTATATCGGAAATTTATGGTGATTTTGCACCAAATTTATCCAGACTTAACATTAAGTTCGTTATTTTGTTTCATGTAAAATAAAAATTGCGTAATGGAAAATTTGCCGCAAAAATACACGGAAAAAAATAATAGTCTTAATTATAAAAAAACAGTATATTTGTTAATTTCTAGTTTTGTCTTGAAAAACTAAAACATATCTCTTCTACTTCGTAGGTATGTTTCTTGATAACACTTTCCGCCCTAATTATTATTTATTATTAAGCCATACCATATCAATAAAGATACAACCATAAAAATATATACAATCATCCATTTCTTCATTGTGTATATTTCTGTAATTATACGAGGCTCAAAAGAATATCCCCTGGATCCCTAAGGTGTCAAAATATCACAAGAGATTCAGGGTAAACATTTTTTCCACTAAAAATACTACTTAACTAAATATTATTATTTATCATAAATAAAAATGTTTTTAAAAATTGCGAACTTTTAAAAAACGTTGTAGAGGTATTCTACGTTTAACAAGTTATTTAATTTTATTCGATAAAATTCGTGAAAACACACTTTCTTTTCAATTTAATATAGCTGTATTTTTCACTGACTGAATAACAGAATAAAGTGAGTTGTGTTGTAGGCATGCGCGATTTTATTTTAAATTACTCTCAGAGCTCTTCTTTTTATAATATGACAATTATAATGCTAGGATGCGCATGTCTAAGTGCTACGCGTGAACGACTTTTTCTTGAGTGAAGGAGGGATGACATAAAAAATAACACCAGGATCCCTTCCGCAACGAATTTAATAACAAATGCCATGTTTTTTATATTTTTGCTTCAATTATTTTTTAACGATCCTTCATATGACGAATAAATATATCCTGCAATTCTAAACGTTATGCTAAGTTAATCTGCATTTAATTTTATTGATCTGAATTTATTTAGAGCATTCTAGAGATAAATTTTTTGTTTAAAATACTAAATCCATGTGCGCATGGTCAGAAAAACATTATTTTAGATGGCTCTCTGGCTACGTAGGAAGATGAGAAAATGATACTTTTCTTTGATTATAATAAGAAATGATCAAGATACGACTCCCATACCCCTATTATTTTGTATGCGTTGATTTATAGTATAGAATGAACTGCATCATAATGTCATATCTTCCTAATAAAAGATCACCGAACACTTCAAGTATAATAACAAGATTGGTTCTCAATTTTTTTTGAGTTGAAAAACTAGTATTTTATTTTCCACCTTGTCTACCAAATAAAACTGGCTTTTCTAAACTTTTCTATAAAATTGAGTAAGACATCCTCTTTGTGTAGCTGAATAAATTTTCAAGCGTTGATTTTTAATTTATTTACCATCAAATATAAATTATTGGGAATATTGGGAGGATTGTGCACTTCGCATAACTATCCGTCTGTAAATTTTATTTGAGAGAAAAATTGAACACTTTGTTGAACCGACAATTTTTTTACATTGGGACGAGCTATCAAAAGATCTAAAAATTTTAAAGGAATAATTGTAAAAAAATGGGCATGCGAATATTTTTTAAATGATTCGGTGTGCTTCGTGTTAAAAATGCACGCAATTACGATTTGACTAAATTTTTTATTCACTGGAAAATTAAATAAATTTATGTTTCTAAAACCAAAAAATATTTATTTTTTTTTATATTAATTTATTATGCCTCAGAAATTACATTTTAATAAACAGAGATTTTAGTATCATATTTACTTTTTAGCTTTTATTTTTGTAATCTCTTCTTGGTTGACAATTATAAAATGAGCGCCAATTTCCATGGATATAACATTCCTACAAAAAGGCGGGAGGGTGTGAAATTTAGCGCATGGCATAATCACATGGATTTTGATTTATTGGAGAGGCTTATGTAAACTAGAAATGGCGGAGCTCTTCTCAAACGAGGTATTGAGTTTATCCTCAAATAGAGAACAAAAAAATGTATCAGTATATTAGTGATTAATTAATAGGTATAACTTTTCATCCCGGTTTAAAGATATTTCTGAACTATTAATAGAATAATTCATTGCACGTCAATATGATAAAAACATCATCTTGGAAGGAGTATTTTTAAGTTATGTTTCAAGAAAGATAAGTCAGGATGCGTTGCGAATACCGTTTCGTTAAGTGAGAGAAATAAAGCAACAAGCGGCTTTCCAACCTTCTATCATGCACCAGAAAATTCACGCAGTTTTTACATTTATATTTAATAACACATTTAGTTTCCTATTATTTCTATAAAAAAATCATAGGAGGATTTGTGAATTAAGAGGGTTAATTGCGTATAGCGCATGTGAGTTGCTCTAATATTCAAACATTTTTAAATTTTACCTCGTTCTATAATATATCCGTTATATTTTTTAACTCAACTCAAACTGTTTTTCATTAAACAAAATTCCGCTTAAATGGGCATGGTTTCTAATAAGTTATCTCTTTTCTGATGTATATATGGATTAGGTGCTTCAGGGGTTGTCAAGGCTCTTAATAGTTTCACATTTTCAATTAGTTATATTTTTTTTAAATCGCAAGGATGTTCCAATGAAATTTTTTTTCCTATCTCAATCTACTCTATGGATTAAAAAAAAAATATTTAAGTTCTAATACATATAATTATAACATTAAGGGAATATTTCGAATGTTAGTTTTTAGATTTGAATATTTTTTTTACGAAATCGTACATTCGTTTTTTATTCGTGGCATAATATTTTGAAGTTATAAGATTTTCTTTGATGATTTTATAGGAAATTTTTGCAGATTTCTCTGTAATATCCACTGATTTTTTCCCTGTCTTTATTGCAATATCAGAAATTTTTTTAATTGAATTTACAGCCATATTTACATATGAAAATAATCTAAAGGTGTTAAGACAAAAATATAATATTTACGTTGAAAGTAATATAAGTAATAAAATCAGAAGCACGATTCGCAGAACCAGATTGAGATTCACCTCTTTTAGCTTTGATGGCATCACACTGACACAATGACTAATATTAATTCCATATTAAAATATTAAAAAACGTATTTTAATCATTTTATATTATAATGAAATTTGTAAAATTACATACCCAACTATAAATTTACTCTTTTTTTTATTCAAAATAATTTTTAATTTTATGTTTCTTTGAATATAAATTGTATTATTTTTTTACCTTGTTGCTAATTTCAAACAAAAGCTGAGCAAATATATTTAATCATGCAAATAACCGTCTATTTTTTTTAAAATAATCAGAAATAGAATTATAGTTTAATTAATATTACGATCCATTAATAGAATTTAGCATAATTGTGTTGTAAATTAATTTGTTCTCTTGAATTAGTATGCTTCAAATTGAATCTACATTTAACGGCAATAATAATATAAAAAAAAGATAAATAAAATTTATCCGATTAAAATATTTTAAATTGTGCCAAAAATATTTAAGGTGATCGAAATCGGATCGAGATGGTTTTATCATGAGACGAAAAAGTACAAGTCATTAGTTTAATGACAAAATATTTCAAATTTATT
>SGJC01000424.1:0-14683 GCA_009887335.1 Henneguya salminicola
ATAGATTTCGAGGCTTTTTAAACTTAAAAAAAAACACACATAAAAGCGTTTTTCATAAGTGTTAGCACAAAAATTTGTTAGCTTTGCGACAAAAATTTGCATCTGTAGAAACTTTTGCAAAATGTAATTTTTTCATGCGAATGAGCTAGATACCATTAGAGAAAAAACTAAACGATCCAATAATTATAATAGATAAAATAATCAAAAGTGTGACCGGGCACGGAATTGCTATATTTTTTTTAGCATTGGCATATAAGAATATTCGTAAGCAATAATTGTAAAAACAACAATTTTTCTTTAAATACAATTAAGACACTCAAAATTGTTTAGGGAGGATTAAATTACTTGATCAACCAGTAAAATTCAATCAAAAATATTAAACATACACATCTGGAAAATAAAATGTTAGGATAATTTGTGTCAATTGATGTTTCTTCATTCATTTATGTGTTGATTGCAACTTAAAAGATAGAATATCACCGTTTCTGTTGATATATAATTTATTTTATTTCAATTTTAAAACTTCAATATTTTTCATAAAACGACGACATTATCCTAGATTAATCTACCCCTGCTAGACCATAAAAGGTAAAAAAAAATTTTACATGAATGTTCCAAATTAAGATAAAGATGGCACAAAGCTTATCGATTGAATCGCCCCCTCTAGCACATATACCCCTTTCCAATAATAACGTTGACTCTACCATTAAAAAAAAATATCATACGTTTGAAAATTGATGATAAGGAGATGTTGAGCTAAAGAATATAGCTAAGATCATTTCCCCTGTATTCCACCTAAGAGTGATTGAATGATTACAGAAAGAAGAATCAGGGTTGTATCAGTCATTTAAAGCGGCCTGTGCAAAATATAGATTGATCGTTTAGTATATTAATCACCATTCTCGGCAAATCATTTTATTTTGTTAGAAAAATTCTTTAAAGCTCTAACACTGAATGTATAATTTATTTGAAGCAATGATAATTTGTTAAAAGCAGCGGAATACTGAATTAGAATCAAAACAGAAACTAGGGGCACAAAGTAATTATTAAGAAAATCTTAAATGCTAATGTTATTAGCCAAAACAATAGATAAACTGGACATTTAGACACAGGAAAGAGATATAGATTTCAGTTACACTAAAAAATCTAGAAAAGATATTTTTATCATCTTGTATACTAAGATTGCAACTATTATATTTTTTGTGAGATCCACATAAACCTAACATAGCAGAGAATTATTTTAGATTTTTGCATTAATTCTATCTGAATAAATATCAAAAGGGAGAAAAACCTACAGTTCTACATTATACTACTTACTAGCATTTTATAAAATATGATCTGAAACTAAAATCAGAAAAGCAGAAAGGTAAAAAAAAGTATGCACAAAAATATTGACCTTGAGTACATCTCTTCGATTTCCGTAGTGCCTTCATTTTCTGGAGAATTTGATTTAAATGATGTGAGACAAAGAAAATGGCTTTGATTAACTACACTTTGAGTTATATATATTCCAAAGTGAGTAACTTGTAGCAGAAATCGACACTTAAAAAAGAATTTAGGTTTAAATTAAGCCGTCAGCTGGTAAAAAAGTTATTTGGATGATTGGTCCTATAAGGACCTTGAACAAGCTTGGAAATTAATTATATTTAAAAGTTTAATATGTATTATCTAACGAAGAATCACTGCAAACCTAAAGTTTAGATTTTTATTATTTTGCATTTTACAATGTTTCCTAGTTGTTTTATTTATCCGTTACGCTCATTGCATTATATTTGCTTAAAGTTATAAAATAGAGCTATGTCTAGATATGAATGAAATCCGCACGATAAAAAAAAGTTAAGCATTTTAGTTCATCAAGAACGAAACCAAACTATTAGACGCCACTGATTTGACGCAAAAAACAAATGGCTTGCATTTAACAAGTTTGAAATATAATTTAAGTTCATAAATCTTTTTTTCGAAATTGAAAAGTTTATTTTGTGTGAGTAAACGATATCCTGTTCAACCCTTCTGGCATGCATGCAATCGAAAAAAAGAAAGAGTTTTAGCCCATTAATATGTCACAATTCGATGCGGATATATTCTCTGCTGTAAAATTATTATTTTATTATTATCATTTAGGTTTACCAACATAATCAAACTAATTTATCGTACAAATATATTCGGCTTCCGTAGCTTGAATTAAAAAAAAATCTTATGGATCAAGCTATTTTTCAACCGCAGCTGAGCAATAATGGTAAGATTAAGGATAATTCTGCCAAATTAATTCAAAAGAATTGAGTATTTACAATAAGATTTATGAAATTGAAAAATTTCATGAACGCATATTTCATATCATAAAACATGTACAGTCAAGCATGCACAGCATCAAACTGTCTCGGATCTTATTGAAAAATAAACAAGCAAAGTTTGATGTCCTTCTCGACCGCAGACAAAAAGTATAAGTTCACAAAAATATATAATTAGAAGCAAATTGTAATTGGCTGATAAAAAGTTCGTATTATGCTGTTTTTGTTTTACTATTTTAAAATTCATATTGCTATTTATTACTTATCTGCCGATGGAATTTTGCACAAAACCAATTCGAAAATCGCATCCAAATGATGCTGAGATTTTGTCTTAGATACTCTTAGTTTATTACTCTGTTATATTTTTTTTTATATTATGTTTTTTTGTGGTAAAAGAGCGTAAGTATATATTTTTTAATTAAATGCTGTCAGAGAGATAATTTTATAGTTTATATGTTTATTGCTTTTACTTTTGTCTCATGATTATTTGTAGATATAATTGTACGTTTCCACAATGTTCTTTCGGTTACACTTTCATTCGTTCATATACAAAAGTTTCAAATTATATTTAGTCGGCTTGACCGATTAGATGTTGGAATAACTACTGCTCATATGGTTAAATACTCGAATATTACCAATTTTGCTTCAACTCATAGTAATTCAGACCAATATTTCGTCATATCATTATATTTTATGTTTTAAATAATAATTTTTTAAGGTGCATTTATTTTACATGGTAATGAATTGATAATAGGGGCATAGATTGTTTTGTGAGGTTTACTGTCTGTTAGGTAGGGCAACAGGCCAATATTTATATTATCACAAGTCTATATTTAATTTGTTAGTTCATTCTTAAGCGAAGGAACCTTTTTTTTATACTTAAAATTGTGATTGATAATTTATTGCCCTTCCTCAATTAAGCTCTAAGCCAGACACGCAATCGTGCTATTATTATATCTTTGATTTTTTTTACATTAAACCGATATTTATATTACAAGTGAGAGGAAAGGGGGGGGGGAAGAACTTTTTAAAATATTCATCGAATTAATTATAATTTATGAGATAATGTTTATATCATAAATTCATTAAAATTTTCAATGAAAACTTCGATATTTTCAAAATTAAGGGTTAGAAAGAGGGCTCCGCACATTCTTATATATATTATTGCCATAATATTTTACTTTATTAATATATTTCATAATATTTATAAATTTTTGTACTATCATATTTCAATATTTTTTATTTACAATAGGACATTTCATTTCCATGCCAACAATCTGTGTTTTGACAGGAAAATATGTTAAGATGCTATGATTATACTTACGATCTTTAGGGTTCTTCACAACAAAATATTTATTCTTTCTAATGATAAATTTAACAGAATTCGATTGCAATAATTAAATTTATACATCAAGTAATATAATTAAGAGATGCCCCTTTACTAATACAAAAGAACATATCATTAATTATTTTGCGTTAATTTTCATTTGTTTAATTCCTTTTTTTTAGTGAATTTTAATATTTCTGACCCTTATAGTATTTCAAATTGTTTCATATTATCTTCATCCCGCTATTACAACAAATAATCACATGTGATCATTTTGAATGTGTTCTTGATAGAAAAAAAAAATTTGTTAAAACTATACAATTATAGTATATTACCAAAAAATCATACATAACCGTATTAAAAGTTTCTCTGAATGAAATTAGATCAAACTGACAAACTAAGGGTAATCACGGTAACTCTACTTTAGATAAGTATGTCAACTCAATTATTTTTTTTAAGTAACAAGTAGATTTATTTATTGTTGCCATAATGATTTATCTACAGCAAAATGTAGTCATATTTCATTCATTAGTATACAAATTATCTTCATACCCCTTCATTCAAAGGAATCATTTATCTGGTAGATTTGAGAAATATTTCAATTCATAGATTGGGCATTTTATTTTGTAAATACACAATAGTATGCAAAAACCACATGCAGCAAAAATATTAAAAAGGTATTGCATATAATTCTTTTGAAATATCAGGACTAGTCTTTTGTTTTTTTTAACATCATATCGGTTGACTCAAGGTTGAAGAGTAATTTAATCGGATATTATATTGTTTTTAATAAAAAATATTCTATTAATATATAAAAGCTTAACATTATATATATAATAGTATGACATCAAATTAGGAACAATTAAAAATAAATTACAGTTTTAACTTAAAATACAAATACTTTATATCCCCCCCCCCAATGTTAGCGTTCTTCATTTTTTCTACACTGCAACAGCTATAATTGGCGAAATATTTTTTAGTTTTGCTTAGGCGATATGTAGATAAGTAAGTTAACTGCACTCCAACACCATAATCTATTATATGGTATTTAATCTCTCCAGCAAATTTAATTTCTAACCTGTTCCCTTCTGCAGACTATTAGCCTAAAAACATCGCTATAAGATACCAATAGGAAAAATTTTTTTTAACAAAATTTATTCCTATTTGTATTTTCAAATATTTTTTGTTAAGATAAAACATATTTGTCTAGAGAATCAGTATTAGGGCAACGCACATTACTTGAATTTTATGAATTTCAACACAGATTTAAAAAAAATTGAAATATTGTCATTTAATAATTTAAAAATATTTTAACCAAGATAAAGAGAAATAACAAAATAAGCCAATATACTCATAAGTAATATATGGTTTCTAAATTATATTATTTCCGTGATAATACGATAGATAAAATTATCAAACAACAAAATAATTAATATATTTTGTTATCTTATTCCATGAATTGTCATTAAATCAATATTTAAATAAAGTGACATATATTTTTCATAAGGATATTATTATTTTACAAATAAAGCTGTACGTTGTAACTAATAATTAAAACAAGGTTAGCTCATTATACTTTTACTAATTTTTTGTAGTAACATTTTATTATATTCAAAATTTTAATTTTTGAATACTATTGCCATGATAATTAAGTTTTATATCTGAAAAATATGGAATATTTTTTATTTATAATTTTTATCTTAATGTTTTTATCTTACATCCTCAATAGAATTTTTTAAAAATCCATCTTATTCTATTTGCAACCTCACTTGACTTTTATTAGTTGATCTTAATTTGTTCCCGCGAGCCAATGCCCTTGTGGTACGGCGCTCCTAGAGGGAAAAAATTGGGTGTAATGTCTAGTGTGAGAGACCCCTACACTACCACTGAATCATACCAGTGGTGCCTACCTGGCGCCTGCATGAGCAGGCCGGGGGACCGTAAAGCCTCTCTCGAAAGAGACCAGTAAGGTTTTACACATCCAGGCCGAGTACAAAAAAAAAATATTAATTTGTTAGAATTAACAGTATATATTACTAAATATATATAACTCCAAGATAAATTATTCAAATTTTTGTTTCAATTGAATTAAAATTACGCAAAATGTAGTTTTAACATGGTTACCTATTCAATTGAAACAACATGCTAATTGATTTTCTTTAGTTCAGAGATTAGGCTAATTGTTACTTAATTAATAATGAGAATGTTTAATATAAAATCTTAATATAAATATTTGTTTCATAACCGTTTCCTACCCGTTTTTTTTTTTTGTACTCGGCCTGGATGTGTAAAACCTTACTGGTCTCTTTCGAAAAGGGCTTCACGGTCCCCTATTCTGCCCATGCAGACGCCAGGTAGGCACCACTGGTATGATTCAGTGGTAGTGTGGGGTTCTCTCCCACTAAACATCACACCCAACCTCTTCCCTCTAGGAACGCCGTACCACAGGGGCATTGGCTCGCAAGCGTTTCCTACCCGTCATTAATAAATATACATTATAATTGACAGTAAAACACTTTTCAACAAATACATGAATAATATCAAACATTAAGTTGATGAAAACAAACAATTATACGAATGTATAATTTAAAATATACACAAACAATGACCTGACAATGATTTTATTTAATATTTTAATATTGTGATATCATGATTTTTGTTGTAAGAATATTTTTAAAGGTATGCCCCAGTATAAACAAGTTCTCTCTTGATTATATTTAGATTTTTTACTGGCGTTTCAATGTAAAATTTAAAAAAAAGTAATATATACTGGGAAAATTTAATAAAGTTTTTTTATTATAGATATTACTTATTAGAAAAGTATAACATCGTGTCTTGTGTAATAATTAACTATCGAAATATTGCATAAATGATTCAGAATATATTATTTCCACTTACATTTCATATTAAAAGTGTTTGAATATCATCTTCGATGTTTTTAAATAAGCTAAATTCATAGCTGCAGACAAAATTAATTAAAAAATGGAATGGATTTAAAATAAAAGATTTAAATTGAAAAAATTAATAATGAAACTAAGTCTGTCAATATTTTTAGTTGTATCAAATCCAGCAAACTGCTATAAATATTTAAAAAATTAAATCAAATGATACTGTAAGTTAAGTTTTTTATGTAAATTCACAGTAAAAGAATTCTTTTTCCGTCAATTATTTATTTTCTAGCTTTTACCATATTTCAGTGCGGTTAAGAACACTCATAAAAAAATAATTACTATGGTATAGTATTGCTGACTAAACTTATCTAAAATAATTATATAGAAATTTGATTTTTTGCCGTCTTCAATTTGTATGAAAGCTTTAATTTTGTTTCAAATCGGCGTTTTAAAAATATTTAAGTTTTAATGTTCAAACAATCACTTTAATACAACCGTTTTATATATTTCTTTTATAAAAGGGACAAAAGATGATTAAAACTCTGTTAATTTTATCTTAATGTATATAAAAAAATGTAAATTTATGATGCAGAGCCCTCTGCAGATAATATAGAGACCACGTGCATTATTAGAGTTGAAAATATTAACAAATATATCATTTTCCCAATGTTTATTGTCTTAAAATAATCGAGCTGCGGTGAGATTTCTTTAAACTGAATATAGATAATTTATCTTAAATAGTGCTGTATAATAAATTCATATTTATTTTATTAAGTTTCACATGTAAATAATGTTTCGTTAAATAACCAATTTCATTATAAAACTTTTTATTTGTCTCAAAAATATATAAATTTAATCAATTTTATTAAAAATATATTAAAACTTCTAAAATATTCTTTTTTGTATTTTTATAGTCTCATAGAACTAAATCAACGTGTTTAAATAAATATTAAATCCAAAAGTTTCTCTAAAATTTGATTGATAATATAATTTAAGACTATTGAAAATTTAAATATATTTATTATCAATCCAATTATTATTTTTTATTATTTAATAGAGGCTCACGTTAAAAATAAAATAGTTATGACTATAAAAAGAAATATATCAAATTGATACATATAAAAATTTATCTAACTAATAGTAGATTATCTACAAATGTGCTAAACTCCGTTTTTCATGAGATACGCGATGTCATACTTCATTCTGCTATATTTTTGTTTTATATATTGAACTTGAATTATATGTAGTTCAGCTGTTTTTATTCTGTAGTTCATATTGTTTCGACTATAACCCAAATCTATTAAATGTATTTGAGAACATGCTCCAATGTTCTTTACCCTATGAAATATAAATGTTTGATAGCAAAGACCTTTTGTCTTATCTTATCCATTTCGTAAATAACATGATATAAATTTATTTTATTTTAACGGGTACTTACAATATCTTATAATTTTAATATTATAGTATAACCCCTATAAACTATTGGTTGTGATTTTATAATAATTATTACCTAATTTAGAATGTCTGCTATAAAACTGAATTACGGCCGAATTTGCTAAAAAGAAAATTGCAGATATATATACATTGACATACATTATTGTACGTTAATTTATAAATCATTAACGTATATATATTATGCAAATATTGAGGACAAGAAATATTTAATTTTTGGTATAAATTGATATTTAAGTGAATTATTAAAATATAAAATGTGTCTGATAATATATTAATATAAATCTTATTTTATATGTCTACTAAATAATTTTATTATGCAGTATATTTTATACAAATATTATTGAAACGTATCTCATACTTATTACAATCAATAAAGATGCAAGTAATTTTACTTTAAATTAATTAAAATAACTAAATATTTTCATTTTTCCTCTTTTTATCAATTATTCGGGCTTCAAATTAAAATAAGCCTATCAAAATTGAGGCTGCTGCTCAATACATTTAAGTAAGGGTGAGATAAAAATTATGTAATGCTTTTGTATTGTTTAATAAAATAAAAATAATGCTCAAGCCGTCGCTTTAATTTTTATACATAATTTTTAGATTTGATACACTATATTTGTATCCATTGAATCATATTTTTTTATAATTGCACTAATTTTAAGATTTGTTTAGTTGGCATTCCTTTAAATTATTTTTAATAAATTTTGTACAATGTTTATAATTTTTGTGAACTTATACAAAATAGTATAGATTTCAAGTTATATTTTTGCAAGACTTAATAAAATAACTGCATTAATATCGGTATAACAAATATTAACAATTTTCAAATACTCTCCTGCTTGTAAATAAACATATTGTATCTTTACAATATTTTCGATGACAAACTAATATCACATCTTTTACAATTATAGAATATTAATTTTATTAAATCAAATCTTAAAATAATATTAAATATTTCTATTTTAAAAAATATATACAAAGAAACGCATTTTTGGAAATTTATATCAAATTAAAATTTGGTTTCAATTCCCTCATTTTAAATTAAACCTATTTACCTGATTTCTAGGTAATAATTAAAAATTTTTGGACTGAAATATTTGGTCAAAAAAATAATAAAATAGATTATATTTTTTGTTATAAAAATTTGTTTCAGAATAATAATTTACGATGAATATAGCAACGTATGGATATATATATATATAGGTATGTATTAAAAATTTAATCAAACAATATCAGTTAATTTTAGGATATATCTAATTGAAATGGATTAAGTAAATTATTATATTATATCACAAGTACATAATATTGATATTAATTCTTCCCTATTTAGTATAAATCATATTATATGCATATTTTAACAGTGTGCATTTTAATTAAATGTATAGTGTATATGAACTATTCATATAGGTAAATTAATTATCTTCCTCCTCATTATTAATCCAAGTATTTGATACAGTTTTGCCGCATTTTTAATATTTATTTCTATACAATCTATTAGAGTATAAATAAATATTAAATTGAACAAAACTAATGTGCTTTTTTATTATATATTTTCGTTTAATTAAAAATATCTTAAAATAAAAGGATCTCTAGAATTATATATTTATCTTCAATTTCTGTGCATGGAATATTATTTTTAGTTGATCACCTTAGTATAATGAATAATATATTGAGATTTTATAATCAATATAGAATAAATTTCAATTATAAGAAATATATTTCCGATGATTTTTTGATTTTTTATTTACGCTTTATTCTATTTTTGTAACACGGTAAATTTAAATTTTTGTATTTCAAAAATTCATCTTGTACTTAAAATGGTGTGAAAATAAAAAAAAAGTACAAAATGGTAAAAAAAGAATTCAAGATTTAATAAAAGTACGCATAGGTCGAGAAGAATAAAGATAATAATATAAATTTTGATCAAAAGTCTCTTTCCAACTCTGTAATAAAAATATTTTCATCAATTTTAAATAAAAATATTATTTTTACAAAGATATGATAATGTTTGAAATTTAAAAAAGGAAATATTGGTAAGCATAAAAAAAAAGAGATAAAGAAGTTTTTCTGAAAACTGATGGTGTAAGATAGATAGATTCAAAATATGTTTTTTAAGATATATATTTAGCCTAAATTATTTCAATATAATTTATAATATAAAAAAAATATTTATTTCATTACCACCTTAGATGCACTAAAATTTGTTTAGATCATTGCAACATGACTCAAAGGATTCCGGGGAAAATAAATTATTTTGCGGCAATAAAAATCAAAATGAAGTTTCTTTAAATTTCTCTCAGAATTTAACTGAATTTTCAAAAATGTTATATAAATTCATCGAATTTATTCAAAAATATTATAGATTGCATACATAAAGAACTCTAATGAAACTTTACTGTTAATCTTTGCCGATGTTTTATATATTTGATAGATTTATACTGTAAAATAACATATTTTAAAATATAAAAAAATTTCCTCTGAAAAAAAATTATAAATTCTAGTTTTTCTTTTTCTATAATATTGCAAAAAACTGACGATTAAGAAAAATGAATATTAAATTCTGCTAACTGCATGAAACAGTCGTAAAATTTAGAATTGCAGCAAACGATGTTCATGAAATTTATTTTATTCTTCATGCCCCTTAAAAAGCCTAAAGACTACATTTTTATAATAAAAAACAGTAATCAGTAAATGCTATTCAAGAAGTGGAGGCAGGGGGTGACCATTCGCCCACTGCCTCTCGTTAGTTTTCACTACTCTATATTGGGCCTCATAAGTATATAAATTAACTCTGATATTTTAGAATTTAGATTTTTAATCGAAAGTCGGACAAATCTACATCTACTATGGAACCATTAAATATTTAAAATACGTGTTGTTTTTATATTATTCATTGAAATGCTATTTCTCAGTTTTACTTTTTAGCATAATATATTTATTCATTCCTTCTTCAAACAAAGAAGGGCTCCAAAACGATGTCGCAAGGAGAGGTTTATATATTTTTGTTAAAAAACAATATTTAATTATTAAAGCATGGAAGTTTACTTGAGTAAATTCATCGGGTTAAACAAAATACAGGTCAAACCTGGCAATAAAAAAATCCCGTCGAGCACAAAAATTCATTTGGTATAACCAATCATTCCCAAAATGTCCAATTTTTTTTGACTATTTTTTTGATAGGCGGCATACTCTAATATTTTTTATTTTGTTAATAAAAATTTAATATTAATAATTATACCAACAAGCATAACATAAACAATTAATCTACACTTCACACGAAACGATTACAATTGTTCTGCCCATTCATAATATTGCTTATAAGTGTTTTTAAAATAATATGTCCTCATATTTTAACGCATAATCGTTTTGAAATCATCGTAAAGACATTATAATAAAATAAAAATAAAACTTTATTTAGACGCATTCAATGATACAACAAAATCTTTTTTTTTGGACGCGAACACAAAATCAATTTTTTAGTCAATAAATTTTATAAATCATCCAAATAGAGAAAATTTCTACCTTATGCATAGCCAAATTGGCAAACTGAATATGGTATTTTTCTTTTTTTGATTAGGCTCCGACTGCAAGCCAATATTACTTGAGGTGGAAATACAGTTTCCTAAATTATTTTCATCATCAATTTCTAATTCATTATTCTTGAACTTTTAATTCGATTTTTTATCGATATTTTCAACGATCTTCTAATCGGTAAATTCATGACAGTTATCAAGTAATTATCCATGTCAATAAATTCTCCGGTGGGTTCAGTGTAGATAATCTTCTACTCTTCTTTTGCAAAATTTTGCATTTAGTATAATCGTGCATTCATATATTCCACAATGTTCTATTTGCCAATACAGGACGGAAACAAAACCAAACCTGCTTCCAACAGTATTTTCATCATTTATTTCGCCAATGCAACTTCAAGCATCGACAATCAGAAATAACGCTTCTTTTACATTCCCTTTTTTTTCGAGACTCTAGCTATCGATTTTATGTAATATTTGCTGTACCAATTTGCTTCGACGAGCAATGTTTGGGACCCTAATTATGCCCTGATCTTGAAGTTGAACTGCGGCAGTGCAGTTTAGCCGATAGAAAACAACTTTTAATTTCTCCAATATTTTGAGTACATTGTGCACACAGTTACCGACACGCCATAAAATCCCCTACTTTGCTCTCTTTAATTCAGATTCGATTACTGACAGAGATATTCTGAAAATTGTTTGCGTTGCAGATGTCATTGTCTTCAAATTGAGAAATATTGGAATTTTTTCTCCAGTTCACCCTTAATCTAGCTTATCAAATGAAACAGCTTTTCTATCTTGATAAAGGTTTTATATCTTATCTTGTACTTACTTTAAAAAAACCCGAGTTATCCACGCTTCCTATCAAATCTTAGTTGCTCAGCATTCTTGCAAATGTCAACGCTTTTTGTGAAATAGTGGCCCATTTAACAGAATATTTCTTGATCGCACATCTATAAAGCAGGCAAATAAAGCATTTTTAAACGCCTTGGTTTCTGCCATGAACATGCGCTGATGAGTACGGCAATTGTACAAGCATTTTGATTTTCAATAATTTTTTGACGATCTTTTAAAATTGGTGAACTGGGTCGATGCTATCGTTCCAAACCTTGCTACTACTTTAGCATTCCTTTTCATGCTTCGAATGCCTCAATAGTCGGTTTTTTAACATCTAGAAAAAAAATGCATTGTTTTTTATTAGTTGATCATTTAGTTGAATATTAATAAATAAAATTCGTTATAAGCCGTAAAAAAATTTAAATGAAACCTAATTGTTCGAAAAATATGATTGTTGTTAGTCATATTTCGTGAAAAACAATTATTAAAAAATGTTTTGATTGTTAGATACTCCTGGGTTTTACATATATATTTTT
The DNA here is from genome assembly GCA_009887335.1 of Henneguya salminicola. NCBI lineage: Eukaryota > Metazoa > Cnidaria > Myxozoa > Bivalvulida > Myxobolidae > Henneguya > Henneguya salminicola. The sequence continues at coordinate 12,868 of SGJC01000424.1, forward strand.
TTCCAAAAAACTTCATTATAACCAGGTTCGTTGTATTCACGTTCGACCTGTATAATATTATATTTATTTTTTCACTAAATAATTTGGCCTGAGACAAAAGCCTATATTTCCTTAAAAAATAATGTAGAAACTCTTTAAAATATTTCTTATAAAGACATAGTAAATTTTAAATATATTTCTAGAAACCAAAATGCAATTTCTTTTTTTTCTAAAAGATCTATTTAACTTTTTAATCTACATTTTACTGTACTGATGATAGTAGATATTAGTTAAACACAACGTGCCTTATTCAATTCAAATAATTCTGGGGCTTCGATCATCCAAAAAAATGAAACGATAAATTTTGTCAATATTTTGTCTAATTCCGAAAAATAAGTTTAAAAATCGGCTCAAAAATCGATGGCATATACATTATTCGAATCCTTTATCATTTTGCAATTGTGATAATTGATTAGTACAATAAATACTGGGAGGTTCCCTGTCAATTATATAACCCATCAAAAGCAATTAACGCGATTTTTACGGAAACCAAGGCTTCAATCAAATATATCAGAGTTTTTCGATACCGGATACATCAGGAAAATATCCTAATATTAAATTAGTTGTCGAAATAAAGGATGGTATATTGTTCTAAGCCATACGTTAAAAAAAACTTAAAAGCTCAAAGATAATAATCGAAATTTATGCATAGCATTTCATGTTCTTCATTTAAACAGAGAGGAAAAAATTCCATTTATTCCGGAAAGAAGATTGAGTCACTAAATGAAACCATATCCCTTAATTGAATAAAAAAAGAATACTGACGCATATGTCGGGATCTTGCTGAACTTTTTTATAGGCAAGAATCGATTAAATAATGATTATGCTCGAAATGAATAGGGCTTCCAAAGGTTTATAAATTTTTAACTAATTCAAATTAATCGATCATATAATTCACACGTTTAAAAAATTATCATAAAAATATTCTAATTATTTAACTAAAAGACAAACCTAAAAATACTATATAAATATTATATTCTTTCGTTGATAACGATAGATTAAAAACAACTTTTGTCTTACCTCAAAAATCAAAATATCCATGCTAAGTTTTATAGATCTGAAAATATTCTAAAACATTGCACAAAAAATAATTGACATAGTTTGTATTCTTCGAAAGGAATAAGATCAAATCTATACTTTTATGTATGATATTAAACAAATTTATAACATTTTTTTGCCGAATAAGAAAAAAAATATTTTATAAAGAAATCAGAATTTTGCCGGCAATATACAAAAAAAATAATAATACAAAGTAAAATACATATTCAACCATTTTTGGCGTATCAAGCATTACGCGTGTTATTACCTAATATTGAACGGAATGGCCTTCAGGCCAATACAAAATGTAAAAAGCTAATATTATAATAAATTAAATTTTCTTTTTCATAGTTACTTCATTTTAAATATATTTATAACAATGAATTCTAAGTAACTTAATTATTATTTCAATTTTTTTTGTTTTATCATAATTATTGCAGATAATAATTAAATTTTCGTACAGCATGTACAGGGCTACCGGCAATTGCTCAAATATCTTCTCTTTATAAAGCTAGTATTGAATATAATAATATTCTTTATAATATTTTAAGATTTTAATTGTACAAATTAACAATACAGGGTTTCCCACCACATTTCGTTTTTTTCCCTATCAATTTCGTTTTTTTCCCAATCAATTTCGTTTTTTCCCGATCAATTTCGTTTTAATTAAATTTTTTCCTGATACCCATGCCAAGAAACAAACTCACCGATAATGACAGGAAGCGAGTCGTAGAAGCTT